>JAOEHI010039508.1:0-53792 GCA_025447815.1 Percopsis transmontana
GTATACGTGTGTGTGTGTGTGTGTGTATATATATATATATATATATATATATATATATATATATTTCTTATCCTATTGAGTGCATACATATACACAGAAAGGGGCACAAATCAAAGGCCTCCTATTTAATGGCCTGTAATAGCACCTGTTGCCATCTTGTGTCGGACTTTCCCAGATCCAGATCCCCCCTCAGACAGAGGAGGTGCACTGGCTTGGCTTCTCTCCCGTGGAGGGTCACTTCTACCACCGTCAGCACGAGGTCTGCTCGCAGGACGCCTTGCTCAAGCTCAGGAAGATCTCCGATTGGACACTGAAGCTGGGCAGCCTGGACCGCCGCACCGTCACCACCATCCTGTACCCGCTGCTGAGGCTGCGCCAGGCCTGCTGCCACCCACAGGCGGTGAGGGGGGAGTTCCTGCCCTTACAGAAAAGGCAGGTATCAGCCTGAGGAGACTCGGCATTGTGTAGAAACACCAGAGGAGCTCTGTCTCCAAACCAGCTGCATGGCCTAATTAACAATCAGTTACCCAGTCTGAGTAGAGTAATAGAGCACTAGTCACGGTAATAGGCTACAATATCCTTCAGTGTGCTTTCATGTTTATTTAAAAATGACCCCCGCCTTGTAGTTTGTTGTGGAGGGGTTTGTCAAGTGGCCTGTCTTATACCCCCCCCCCCCCCTCCGTCCCCAGCACCATGACGATGGAGGAGCTTCTGAAGTCCCTGCAGAAGAAATGTCGAGTAGAGTGTGAAGAAGCTCACAGACAATTGGTGTGCGCTTTCAACGGCCTGGCGGGAATCCACATCATCAGAAGTATAAAACCCTCCTTTTTTTTAGTAGCGCGCCCTCAGCCCAGGGTTCCCATGGGAAACGGTTCACACAAACACAATCTGTGATCCCATCATTGTGTCCCCCAACACTTTTGAACCACGATGTTTTGTCTAGTAATCCTTGGGAGATCTATAGGTACAATGTGTGATGTTTTGTATTGCACACCTCATTAATGCTACATTTGTCAATTCAGCATCAGTAATTGTGGATTTTGCCTCGGGTGTCTACAGACGAGTTTGTGGAGGCAACAGAGATGTATAGAGAAGTTCTCCGTTCATCAGAGGAGCACAAAGGCATGCTGAAAACCGATTCCTTACAGGTACACAGCCTAGAGTCATTGAAGAGGCCCTCAGTGTCTGATTAGCATATTAATAGATATATCTTAAAAGGACATATGATCTCTACAAAATGATCTCTACCCCAAGGGAAAGTAGATATCTAAAGAATTCAAAAAAACCTTTACGCCTCCAATAGGCCTCTTGATTTCAATTGGCCTGGGAAAATTGTAGAAATGATCACATCTGCACCATCTTTTTAAAACAGAGGCTACATGCTACTCACAATTTGATGGAACTGCTGAATGCAAAGCATCCTGGGATACCTCCGACACTCCGAGATGACCGACTAAGTGAAGAGGTATTTTATATATACTGTATATATTATTCAATCATATATAAATAAATAAATAATCATAACACATTCTATTTATGGAAGAGCTGTGATATCCCCTAGTACTGAGTTTTCAATACTGTGTGTGTGTGTGTATTTTTGCATGATTGCTGACTGCATACATGGCATTTATATATATATATGTGTTTGTGTGTGTTGCAGGCAGATCATCTGCGACAGCACTACATGACTAAATATGACTCTGAGGTGTCAGACGCTCACCAGGCCCTGCAGCCTGTCCTGCAGAACATCAGAGAGCTAAAACGCAAAGTGAGAATCCCTTCATATTTTATATGTACATATATTAACATTTACATTGTGTTGGCATGGGATTTGATATTGCCTCTCTTATCGTCAAGGAGTGTCAGATACTAAATGTAAATGCATTAAAAGTCTTAATTTCTGTATTTGGTATCTCTATGATGGCATTTTTAGTAAATGCAACCAACCTCTAAAATAAATTATTTCAGGTAAATAATGTTGTTTTTGTAATTCAATATTTCTAGAAATTGGCCCTTACCTGAATCTTGGCATTTTAGTGCAATGTGTCTTATCATGTAAATACACATGTAGTCATGTAGTAGTACATTTGGTAAAAACAGTGATGTAATGTTCAAGCATGGGCTGCTGTTAAATTAACCTTTTGGATTTTTCTAGTAATAATAATAAAATAGCATTTTAAATATACCTTCCTACTACAAGGCAAGCCTTTTGAGACCATTTACGTGGCCAAAAAGGTTCAACGCTGTGTTTTAAACACCATCTTACATCATTTGTTTTCCTCAAGGTCAACCTACGTTCCCCCTGGTGGCTGGAGGTCATCCAAAGAGCTATCCAGTGCTCCATAGACGACGACCTTGTGTCTCGTATCCAAAATGAGCTGACATCGAGCTACAAACAGCAGGCTAACAAGTTCTCCATGGCTGACAAGTAAATTGTGTTCAACAGCATGAAATAACAGCTGATTGTTATTCTTAAATCAACATTTACTACAAATAGTTATATGTAGGTTTCGCGATGGCCGTGGTCTGCAGTTCCTTCTCACCCAACAAATGGACGATCTGATGAAATCGCAAAAGACGGTTCAAAATGCAGTAAAGAATCTGGAAGGCCCAGCATCAAAAGAAGTTATTGAGGAGGCCACCATCTGTCACCTGAGGCCTGTGCGCCTCCCACTCAATAAGTAAGACAACCACATTTTTAATGGCTGTATGTTTAACAACTAACATCTTTTAGGGAGTTGAGTAAAATACTGTTTTTACTAAGTCAAATCTAATGCATTTATTCATTGTATTATATCATTTGTGCATAGAATTATTGTAACACTGTTTCTTTATGCGTTTCAGTTGTGTGTTTTGCAAAGCAGATGAGCTGTTCACAGACTATGAATCCAAGCTGTTCTCTCACACGTAAGTAGCGTAAAATAAATGTGTCCAAACAATGTTGACTGTATTCAGCGGTACATTTAGAAGATGCATGTTTGGCCTGGTACCCCTCTGACAGAGTGACAGGGCAGACGGCCATTTTCGAAGAGATGATTGAGGATGAGGAGGGGTTGGTGGACGACCGCCTGCCAACCACCAGCCGTGGTCTTTGGGCAGCTAGCGAGACCGAGCGCACCGTCAAGGCCATCTTGTCCTTCGCAAAGGCCAAGCGTATGGACCATGAGCTGGTGGAGGAGGGCAACACATTCTTGGAGCTGTTTGAGACCTGGAAGAAGGAGTACAAGGTGTGGTTAACGCAGTCACACTCATAAACAAGCTGGGAGGGACACTCCTGGATTAGTTTCTTGAATTGTCTGGAAAGTTTGGGAACTCTAAGGACCTCTTGTCTGTCTCCAGGTGCTGCATGAGTACTGGATGGTCCTGCGGAATCACGTATCGGCTATTGATGAGCTGGGTATGGCCACGGAGAGACTACGCGTGCGTCTGCCCGATGAGCCCAAACCTAAAGTGCTGCACATCATCGAACCTCATGAGGTTAGACACAGGTTTTCAGTCTGTTGGGTCTGAGCCCAAAGCTGGGTCGCACAGACATTAGGGCTTGGCCAAAGACAGACACCGCCTACATGAATGGACCGTTTCTTTAATACAAGATTTTGAAGGCATGTTTTTCCACAAGCACTTTATTGTGTTTTTCTTTTCTGCTTGTGGTTTCAGGTGGAGCAGAACAGAGTGAAGCTTCTGAACGACCAAGCTGTGGCAAAGTCTCAACTCCAAAAGAAACTGGGCCAGTTTCTATACCTCACAAATCTGGAGAAGGTGATATAAACTGTATATAGATACTGTACAGATGTGTATATAAATGTCATAATGTATCCCCTTTATTCACTGTATTATTCAGGAACTCCATTGCTAACCATTTGTTTAATGATATCTGTACAAATAAGGGGAGTTTTCTTGTTTCAGTCCCAAGATAAGGCCACTGGGGGACTGAACCCAGAACCATGTCCAATCTGTGCTCGTCCCCTAGGACAGGAGGTGAGTGGTCTTTGGTTGGGGTGAATGGATTTCTGAGGTCATTTAAGAAATTGTTTAATATACTGTATATACATATGACATATTGAATAATGGCTAAAGATTTTTTACCTGATGTAAACCTTTATTAAAGCACATGTGTACTTACAAACACTTCCATATACACGGCCTCTCTGAAATAATATTTATCATATTGGTTGACTTTGTAAGCATCCTGATTGTATAGTGATAACAATGTAGCTTTTTATTGATTTATAGAATTAGGATTGTCTTGAAAGTCTTAACACTGCAAGTGTAAACAGACTAAGTTTGGTGTTCAAGGCCGGTAGAAACGGAACACCTGCCTGTCTGTTCAACTGTCTAATCAAGACTGGCAGGGGATTGTAATTACATCTAGTCTGAAATTGAGTCCTACAGTGTCCTACAGTGCTTTCCTTCATGTGTTTAACATTTGGTCATGGGCACATTAGGCCTGCTTTGGATAAACCTCTTCATGTTTAAATAAAACAAACACAAAGTTCAACTTAATGTTAATATTTTTCTTTGTTGGGTGAATCATATAAACGTAAAAGATTGTTGATTTCACTTGAAATGTATTCAAGCAGATCATATAAATTTGCAAATATAATGGCCCATTCTGTCACCGGTTTGTTCTTGTGTTTTGCTTCCAGCACACTGCAGGAAAACCCTATTAAACTCCCCAAACACAGCTCGTGCAAGGACAGCTTCTTTCCTGCGTGACCTCCTTGTAATGCAGTAGTAACGGCCACTTGTGCCCCTGTGCTGTGTGTCTCCAGTGGGCAGTGCTGATCTGCGGCCACTGCTTCTGTAACGAGTGCATTGCCATCATCGTGGAGCAGTACAGCGTGGGCTCGCGGCGCCGCGCCATCAAATGTGCCATCTGTAGGCAGACCACGTCACACACAGAAATCTCCTATGTGTTCACGGCCCAGTCCTCCAGCCAGGACCAGGACATCCCCGTCAAGGTCAGTCAGTGACACGGATGCTTATTAGACTCAGAACAGGCAGGGTTTTGGAGAAAGTTCCTAGTGAAATTTGAATGAGAACGTCAATTATGGATGTAGCGTGACCCAAGAAGTTTCCACCTGGGATTTTGTCAAAAAATTTATTATTTATTTAATGTACAAAACGTTCTTTAACTGTGGCTAAAATCTATATCTATACTATAAATATAAATCTATATCTATACTAAAAGTATAGTGTATACCAAGACACCTTGGTATACACTATAATGTATGGGCAGGATGGTCTAGTGGTCTAGCTGTTGGACTCCCAGCCAGAAGGTCGTGGGTTCGAGCCCCAGAGCTGGCCTACCTGTAAGCATCCTTGAGCAAGATGCCTAACCCCTATCTGCTTCATGTAATAGCACCATGTAATTGTTGACAAAATGTACTAATAGTAAGTCGCTTTGGATTAAAGAGTCTACTAAATGCTGTAAATGTAAAACACCTGTCATTGAGTTTAACAATATGAATGTGGTCTAGAATCGCAGCTCACTGTCCCTACTACGTCTCAGGCCATTGTCATTTTATCTGTCTTAACTGTCTGTCAGGGAAGCCATTCTACCAAAGTGGAGGCGGTGGTGAGAACCCTGAAAAAGATTCAAGTGGCTGACCCTGGTGCCAAGTGCCTGGTCTTCTCCACGGTAACGGTTAACACTCTATAGTCCGATCAATGTTTGATTTGAAATCAGGTTCAGATTAGAATCAGCTTTTTCCCCTGTACTACCCAGTGGCAGAGCGTGCTCGATATTATCGCCAAGGCTTTGTTTGACAACAACATGGAATTCTCACAGATCAACGGGATTCACAAATTCCAGGTTTGTATTTGTTCTTTATTTTTGAGGGTATATTTACCAGCGGATGTTAGGTTTGTGTTTTTGTGTTTTTATATTTGTGTTTTTTTTTTCTGTTGCCCTAGTAATTTAAAGTAATGCTTGCTGCTCCAGGTTGTAACTGTGATATTATTGACCTCTCTGTTCCAGGAGAATCTCTGCTCTTTTAAATATGACGAGAAGATCAACATTCTGCTCCTTCCTCTGCACACGGGCTCCAACGGGTTAAACATCATCGAGGCCACTCATGTTCTGCTGGTGGAACCCATCCTAAACCCAGCGCACGAGCTTCAGGCCATAGGCAGGGTGCACCGCATCGGCCAGACAAAGTACATCTGGGCAACGTTAGCGGACAGCGATGCTTTCCCTACTTCGGAATAGAGAGGCATTAAAAAGTCATTTAAAAATGTGTCTCCAGAATTCTAAAGACAGAGTCAATGTCAAATACTGACTTTTTTTAGGGCAATTTGTGATACACTAGTCTCGGGGGCCCAGACTTATTATACTGTACCACTGTATAATACTCTTATCACGTCTGGCCCCTGCGAGACTTGTGAGACTAGCGATACACAAACAGATTTACTTTCATTGTGTTTTCATAACAATGTTGATTTAGTTTCAACAAAAAATTTAACTGTATTCCAAAAGAGCCAAACAGCCATAGGATATCCCAAAAGGGTATCCCAAACCTAAAGAAAGCACCGCTGGCCACTATCCTCTCTGGTTTTTAACCATTCTATATGTATAACTGGTAACTACTACAGAAGCTCTGATTCCTTTTCTCTCTGCACACTAGGCCCACCTTTGTTCACAGATTCCTCATCAAATCCACTATTGAAGAGAGAATGCAGGCAATGCTGAAGACTGCAGAGAAAAGGTGGGTGCCACAATACAACCAACCATTTCCTTGGACAATGTTGTATCCGAAATGTCTTTGGTCAGATGCCTCTGTATTGCCTAGCGTTGTTCCATTTCACAAGTTGGAATCTGACGTGCGTTGCTATCTGTCACAGTCACAGCACCCCGGCCATGAAGCACTCAGAGGCTGCCGTGCTGACGGTGGCTGACCTGGCAGATCTGTTCACGGAGGACGGGAGTGAGTCTGCCTAGTGTACAATAAGGAAGGAGGGCTCCCTCTAAACACAGCAGTGAACAGAAATTTCATGTCTTTTTGCACATTCCACTTTTTTTATACAAGAATTCCAAATAACGCATTTCCAAAATAAGATTTTAGCTTTTCCATAGACTACAATAAGATAGGAATCTCTTTTACAATAAGAACGAATTTTCAAATGAATTTGTTGTCAGGTTTTATTGAAAATTATCACAATTCAGCTCATGACTACTGTATTTTGATTGTACAAGCAGTTTCCCTTGTTTGTGTTAATCAAATATGATGTTAATTGTGTATTCATATAGTCGTTCTCTGTAAGCTAATAGAGTATGCCGAGCAATTGTACAAAAACGGCAGAAAATGAAGTAAACAATTGAGAAACTTTAAATGCATCCATGAATGTGGTATTGTCTTCATTTTTAGAAGATAAATGTCTGGCACTGTTTTTGAATCTGTTTTGATGAGTACCTTTTGTGTTGCATTTCTCTGTCAAATTTGTCTACTGTGGTTTATTCCATGTTGTAAAACGCAAACCAAGAAGGAAGCCATTGACCTTTACAACAGGAGAGAAGAGATTTCAGTAGCATTATCTTTCTACAGAGGATCCCTTTCAAACTAGATGTCTTGTGAGACAATGTACAGACAATGCTGTCTCAAAATTTAGTTTGTTTTATTTGCAGAACAGCCCCAGATTCCTTGTGTTTAAAACGAATGCAGCAATTACGTCCTCCTTTTGCATATTTCCTAATGTCTGTAATTGAGTATGTACTGGGTGGCCATACGAATCTGTTCTTTTATCTAAAACATTCCGATGATAATAACTCTTTCTTGTATTCATAGAAATGTATTAAATAGCGTGTTTTACCACACACTCACAGGTTGTTGGCTCGACAGTGAACTTCCCTTGACTCATAATGGCTTGTGTTTGTCTGAGTGACTGGGATTCCCGCACCAGTAAAGATTTTGCCATGCCCTTTAAAACACACAGACAAAAGATGTTGACAACAAAGGGCACCAGCCCACTACTGTTGTATCTCTTTGCATGGTTACCAGACGTCTTGTTGCTCCCCATCTTCAGAAACACTTCTGAGATGTTTACTAAGAGGGCATCACCGCAGTAAGCGGTTGCATGTGTGTTACCTTGGACTCCCCTCTGTTCTCCGTATTCATGTGTGGAATCTCATTGTTGCTGGGGACATCATTCAATCTGGTGTTTTAAGGCCAGAGGGAGGCTCCCAGTTAATTAGAGCAGAGTTTCGAGGGTCGGAGTAAGAGGGGGTACTACGTCTTGCGGTGACAGCTAGCTCTGGTGAACAGTCCCAGAAGACTCAGATTTGGTGACAAAACGGACAGGAGTAGCCGAGACGTTGTTTCCTAGACGAGCTAGAGAGAGTCTCCTTGGAAGATGGCACTGGCTGGCTTTGTGTCTGCCTGGTTTCTGCTCACACTGTTGACAACCACTTCTGCCGTGTTTCTGGAGCCAGCACAAGGTAAGACCTCTAACCAAACCACTATGGGTGTCCCTCTGTTGAGGGACACACAAGCTACTGTCAGATTACAATAATGGGTTTACTTATTCACAGGAAAATTGGGAAATTATTACTTTTTTAATAGTATATTTTAGCAATATTGATGGCTTTGAAAGTTCTTAGATTTGATGGCACTAAGGTCAAGAAATATACAAGTGAAAAATAAGTAGGGATGTGCAAATGTCTACTAAAAAGTCTACTGAAAGCCTAGTCTAGTCAGTTTCTGCTAGGTGAAGTGGTTGTGTTTGACATCAATAAGCAACTGACACTAATTATACAGTATGTGTTCAGAATATGTAAACCATTTATAAAAATTAAATGTCCAGTGCACAATGTAAACATCAATAAAGATGTAGTCTGAATCTACAATCAATACATTACTGCTCTTAATGGATAATTTCAGAATATTTTTGATGGATTTGTAAATGCAGTTCACCCCCCTTCCCGTGTGTATATTGCACATCCTGCAGGGTAAATAAAACCATTAAACAATTTAGTGCTTTTATGTATATTGCTTTTGGCCCTTTTCATTTCTCCTAGAGCTCAATGAAACTGTCAGTTGTACAAACAATCATATGGAAGTCTCTATTCCCAGTGTTTTTTTCCTCTACAAAGTGCCCCCTGTCTATGTAAGTACCGGTAAACACTAACACAGTTAATGTTTCCCCTTATACTTTGCATACACAATAAATAAATAAAAATAAGTAATTTCTCTATTTAGGTTTGGGATTTGCACTTGAATGATCCAGAGTGCCGTGGTGTTGAGGTTGGAGAAGACTATGTTTTCAGCATCAGGACAAATCTCTCTGACTGTGGAACTCTGATGGTACGAGCCTCTGCACCTACACATTTCCATTTCCTCAGAACTAACCAAATTGTCCACTTGAACTGTGCCATTGGGAAAAACAAAGGAAGACAAACTACAGGCCGCATCCCCAACATAAAGTCCTCATGTCATGATAATAAATGATCTTTCCCACAAGAATGTCCACAGTTGTGAAAAGAGGCCCCTTGTCTTTTAATGCAACAAAAATAAAACACAAACAGTTAATTGAGTGTAAAGTAGTTGCGCTTTGTACACCAATAACAAGACTAATTTAAGACTTGGCCGAAGAACTTAAGCTTTACTTGTATGACGCAGGTGTGCATTGCAGGCTTCTGCATTCAGATTACTACTATGGAATTACAAGCACAATTAGGTAGGCACAGAGCATCCATACTCAGAACTCACAGAAAAAGGAACACAAGAGAAAGGAAGGGGAGGGGCGTTTATTTCACGGGAAAAGGGTATCGTGCCTTTCCCCCATAACAGCCCACGACCTTATTCAAAGCAGCAAGGGGTGCTTGAATGGCTCCGCGGCACTAAATTATCGGGATTTACATGGAAATGATTGCGATTTCTTCAGAGCCAGTGGACTCTGTAGTCCCCCATTGTTTTCCCTCCAGCCAGTCTCATGGAGCACCGGCCCTGCCCAGACGACGGATCAACACTGGCAAAGGCATAAATCCCTACTTCAGAACACAAGTGCCATTTAAATGCATAGGGGCTTGTAAAACAGGCAGAAGGTTAGCTCAGCTTTGAACCAGGCAGGAAATCGCCCTGTGTTGTACCTCAGTGGTTTCACAAGGCTTCTGCATAAACCCGCTGTAGATTAGATGCTGTTGCTTGAAGAAAGGAATGCCATTGCTGTCGGTCTGATTTTTAACTGGAAATTATAACCTTTTAAACTGCATCTCGGAGGGAAAAAATTGTGAATAGTATGGTTTATAGGTTGGCCATGATTTATAGGTCGGTCTTATGAAACATGACATTGTCCTGGGTCAAGTCTCTGATGTTTTTGTGTCTATAAGACACTAAAGTGATAAGTGCTGGTGTCATTAAGGTTTTGGTGTGTTTTGAGGAAGCCCTGTTGAGCTTGCTGTAGAAACTGCCATCAGCAGCCATCGTGGGGGGTTGTGTATTTTGAGGCCGTAAAAGATGTCTGGATGGTTTGTGCGTGGGGGCAATTCATCCTGCTCAATGGCAGTGGGACCAGTCGTCCATTTGTGCTCCATTGGGGCCCCTGACACATCGTAGACGTATCCTTTTCACCTGTCTCTATTTTATAGTTTAATCTACGTCAGAGACCAGCCGCTAAGGGCTGGAGTGAAAAGGAGCCCCGACATGAAGCCTTAATGGTGTGCATGTAGCTCACATGACCTTTCTCCCTCCAGACTTAAAACACCACCTTGTTCCCTATTTGTATTATTTGCCTTCAATATGTACTGTATATAACACAATATGCAGTATAAAGTATGTCAAGTTGCTTGACTGCACATGCTGAAGTGGGGTTTTTTCATCCGCAGGGTCAAGCTGTTAGCTATTGGGTCAAGCTATTGTTACAATTACAATTATGTCATTTAGCAGACACTTTTACCACTAGACTATCCTATTTATGGTTAATACCAGCACAGAGCTTAGTCATAGTTCTAAACCAGGGCTGTTTTGAGAACCTTCAAGTCTTTTGAAGATGTTAATGTTAGCTGATGTTAGCCCTTCATTAAACAGAATTATGTCACAATTTCTCCCTTAGTAAATAATGAGGTCTGTTTCTACAAATTTACAATTAGCATTTTGCCTTTACAATTAGAATTAGGTAATTTAACAGGCACTTTTATCCAAACCAACCTTCAATGAGTACAATTACAAGTATCGGTAGCAAATAGGTTTAGGCATCTTGCTCAAAGATGCTTACAGGTAGGCCAACAACCTTCTGGCTGGAAGTCAATCAATCAGACCACAAGACTACCCTGTCCTCACTAGACTATCCCGGTTATTTAAAGATCCCCAATCGTAAACGTTTTTCCAGTTGTGATCTAGACTCATTTTGTAATCTGACTAACATGTCATGTTGCCTAACTTCCTAAAATTTGGCCCCAGGTGTGACATAATTTCTGGATTGTAACTAATCGTCTATGACCTATAATGCCACTCCAAGTGAGTTAGGTCATGTTAAAATTACGTTAAGTTGTATTCTCTACTGTGCTTATTCGTATTTATTTATTTGTATTTTTCTCTTGTTCCCTCATAGACCTCAGACGACACACACATAATGTTTATAAACACCATACACAATAATGATTCAGAGGTGGTTACCAGGAACTACATAAACATTACATTTGTGTGCCGCTACCCCATTAACTACATGGTCCAACAACCCAAAGGTGAAAACATGGTCCGAGTGGATGTCAGGTAATGTCCAGTTCCCTTATCGTATACTGAATAATGTTATTCAGCACTGCATTAGAAAAATTAGAGAATTCTTAGAATGAATACATACAATGTTATATCAATTGGAATCACCGATTACACCTACCTAATGTATCGGTAATGTAATCAACTGCTATTAATATACTGTATGTTCTAGCATAGAATACTCATGGTATACTAAGTGCTACTTTATGTCATCCTAATTATATTTGATTTCCGTGCTGTTTATAAACCGTTTCTCTGCAGAACAATTACTCTAAACACAGAGGATGGGAACTTCTCAGTGTCAATGTTATTGTATAAGGATGAAGGCTTTGAGGAAAGATGGACCACCGTGCCCTCACTGACCCTGGATGATAACATCTTTGTGAAAGTTTTCATGGTAACTAGCCCAGGCTGGCAAAAGCCATAACTGTATTTTTAACAAGCACTAATCTAATCCCTCTCATTATTAACCGTCAAGGAGGTCCTTTTATAAAAACTCACAAAACTCACATACTTTACATACAGTACATCCCCACACTGCATTTAGAGACATCTCTTTGTAAAGTACAATTTAAAGGTTTTGATATATGTAATACTTTTAGGATTATTTTGATATAATCTGCTAAAAAATGCGTAGTTATTGGAGTTGGGCTCTTTTGAAACAGTATTGCAATACAGCTACACTCCTCAATTGCATTAGCGTGCCCCCAGAACCTTTATTCCCCAGCTCACTACTTATTTATGTTTTGAAACACAACTGTGTGGGGGGAAAGGTAAAGTGGGGAGTGGGTGGGGGGGAAGAGTAGAGAGAGGTGCCTGCCCCGTCAGCCCCCAGGTGTGGGAGGATCCTGCGCTGTCTCAGTTTCAAACCAAAGCAACAACATTTTTACTACTACTACTGGAGGAAATTTGAGTATGCAGAACATTAACGTTTTATGGGTAAAGCTTTAAACAGTTTCAGATGTTCCTGCTATTGACAGCTATTTCTGGACAAGGTCAAGCATGTCATGCTGTTACTCTATGTTAAGCAATATGTTGTGCTGTGATGTTCCAGGCCATTCTGGAAAGCTAACACTCCACTTGTGACCAGACAGTAACCTGAGTGCTCCGTCCAGCTCTCCACGTTGTTATCAGAGGTTCCTATCAGTGCTCTTCATGCACGTGGTGTTACTAGCAACAGCGCCTGACCCGGTCAACCCCACCTCCAGTCACCCGTTTTTGATACAGTATAGCTTGTTTCCTCACATCCTCATGCCCCCTCCTCCAGGAAACACTCTGAACTTGTTCTGATTCCAAATGTCGTTCTGGCTTATAGCAAGCGCTCCGTACAGCTGCTGTTTACTTGTGCTGAATTATGATGACTCACTGTGTGTCAATCAGTATACGACGAAGTACACAAATCCTGTACTTGAGTAAAAGTATAGATACCTTGCACTGTGACGCCTTTAGATTTGAAGTCAAGAATACTGACTTGCGATGGATTGCAGCATAAGAACAGAGTTGTGACTTAAAATCACCACAACAAACCAACAAGGAGGCGCAGAAAACCTGAGAGCGCCCTCTGTGGCTACTCTAAATTGTTCACCTCCTACACACTAAAGTGAAGTCAAAAATATAATATGTTAGTTTGAAATGTAGTGGGGTGAAAGCAAAAAGTCTCCCGAAATAGAAACACTCAAGTGTAAAGTACAGATACTTGAAAAAGGTAGTTAAGTACAGTAACAAATTACATGTATTCCATTACTGTCTATCACTGGTCAACAGTGACACAATAAAATCCCTCACTCCTTCTTGTGCATTTGCATTACCTCTCATAGATACCAGCTCACCTGATGTTGCGCATGGAGCGATGCTGGGCAACACCAACCAGTGACAAATACAGCAACATTCAGTACACCTTCATTAAGGACAGGTCTGCCACAACTACAACTGATTTACTTTGCAATTACACTCAATGTTAATCTAGCATGAACAAGAAATGACACAACACAAGATATAGTGGCACTAAATTGAAAGGTTTTATTGCTTTGTAATAAAAACTGTTCTATTCAGTGCTATTACTGTATGTCACAATTAGCAGAAGACACTTGAAACACAACACCAACCAGTGACAAATACAGCAACATTCAGTACACCTTCATTAAGGACAGGTCTGCCACAACTACAACTGATTTACTTTGCAATTACACTCAATGTTAATCTAGCATGAACAAGAAATGACACAACACAAGATATAGTGGCACTAAATTGAAAGGTTTTATTGCTTTGTAATAAAAACTGTTCTATTCAGTGCTATTACTGTATGTCACAATTAGCAGAAGACACTTGAAACTTATTTTAAGTTGTCCTTTTTCTCCCACAGCTGATGACCAAACATCCACGTAAAATAATCAAATTATGATTCACAACTCTTCAAAATGCAACTTTTGTGTTAAGATTAAAACAGCTATGTGCATGCGCTGTTTTTATGTCATTTAAAAACTCTTACGGAGAACACTTGGTCCTCCTACAATAACGCTGTTGAAATCTGAAATAAGAGAATTAGTTGCGTAGAGAGCGGTCCAGACAACAACTTGTTGGGCCTGGTCGTGTGACCCTGTCTGAGGCCATATGCATTTCAGTTCAACAGCTGTGCATGCCCTTGACAACCACACAGTATTTTGTAGTTAGCAACAGCATAGCAATGAAATACACAAGGCTTTCGTGGGGCCATAGGAGCAAATACACCTAGTAATCTGTCTTGTGTTGTCCGGGATTGGTTCAAATAATGTTGACATTATTCTATTTGCTTGTCATGTGATAATATAAATGTAATGATCAAATTTTTGTGACCATCTCTATTGCATCATTAAACCAACAAACCTTGACATTTATTGTCTTGTCACCTAGCTGCCCAGTGCTGTCAAACAAACAGACCCTGGCTGTATTGAAGAACGGCCAGGGACCAGAGGCCATGTTCAGGATACAAATGTTCAAGTTTGTGGGCAGCTCTTACACAGATGTCTTCCTCCACTGCAATGTCCAGATCTGTCACAACATGCCGGGGGTCTGCCAGCCTGTGAGTGGGATTATGTCATGCCTATTCCTCAAACCGCTAGTCAGACCAGTTCAGACCTGTGCAGCTTAGGGCCCTAAAATAGCCCTTGAATTGTTTTTAGCCGCTGGTAATTAATTTGTCTTGAATCCAAATACACAAGCACAATGATTCTTATTGTTTTTGCATTAACAAAGTAACATACTACTTGACAATGAGCATGTGTTTGAAACTTGCAACAAGGAGGCTGGTAACCCCTCAATACTCTTTCTCTTGTGGATGTGTCTACCAACCTGTTTACAATAACAGAACTGTTCTGCTGAAGATGGATTAGGGAGGATGCGGAGAGACCTTCCCCTGTCTCATACAGTATCTTATGGACCAATCAGAAGGCGTTTGACTGCAAGTGACCAACCGGGCCTCAGTAAGTTTAGCAATGTTAGCTTTTCCGCATTCTGTCGCACCCTCACTGATCTGGGAGGTCATTTAGATTAATTAAGGTTCTTTGCACTCGTAAATGCACGACAAGACTTATAGCGGTTCATATGCATAAAATGCTAATTGCCATCTTTCTTCTGCAGATGCCAGAGGTGTGCCCCCTGTGGAAACCTTTGTGCTTGCAGGACTTCTGGTTGTGTTGCTGCTCGTCACAGGGGTGTTTGGAAGGCTATGGCTTCGGTCCAGGCGTTCGTACCCAGCGCGGGAAGCCCAGCTTACCCTCTCCAATATTCACCACATCTCAGAGGTGGCCTCATGAGTCTGTGGCCCTACTGAACACACAAATGGACAGACAAACATGTGCAACACACCTACAAAACTCTGCCACACATAATACTGTTGTACTTTACGTACGCAGATATATATATATATATATATATATATATATCTCAAATATTGGTTGGGTGTAAATACAAGTTTAGTATGTGGAACTACTGGAGGAATTTTGAAAGAAAATGTGATTTATTCAATTCATTTTTCATTTTTCTGTTTTATAACCAGGCAAAAAATAAAAATTAAGGTCTCAATAAATGCTCTCCCGTATTTTGTAATTTTATATTATATATATCTGTATCTGTATATGTTATTTGAACTGATTGTGGAGATGTTGAAATAATAGATAGAAACTTGCCTGCTGACAGAGCTACAATGCACTCAGGGTATTCCCCAGTCCTTCTATTTACAGTGCTCTCTCGTAGACTGCTCTCTAGTCTACAGTCCCAAAGTAGACGTTGATGGTCTTTTACGTGATGACGTAGTACTGTAGCGCCCCACACTTGGACAACACAAACGCCGACAGCCACAACAGCATAGATAAAGTTAGCCCACGACAACAGCCGCTTGCAGCCTGCTTAAAAAAAAGTATTGAAATCATACCTCCCTCTGAGGACTTTTTATTATTACAGTGTAAGTATATGTGTCATCGGGAATATTAAGAAAACCTGAAAGATTGTAAAACGTTTGGACCGGACTGCCGCTTTTTTCGGGTAAGTCTTTTTCTAGAAGCTACCAGCTAACGTAGATAGCAAGTGAATTTGCTAGCTAATGCTAGCTTGCTGGCCATGTTGTGTTTTTGTGTGAAAAGTTTTATGTCCCGCCGGTGTGTGTCACATCTTCATCAGTGGCACAACACTGCTGTTCAAACTAGTGTGTATGAACAATGCGTTTATATGAAACATCATCTCTTAGGTATAATTACAATAAGTTAGGCTGCGTTATTTTTCCAATATTGACATCTGCCCTATTAAAAAAGACTGACTTAACTTTTTTTTCTTTTTTTGTTGCTTGTACCTGTTTACTAGTTTGCCAGGCAGGCTCGCCCCTGCTGTGTGGTTCTGTGGTTTGGTCGTGATTCCTGTATAATCTTTGTGGTTACTTAAATTGTTAGGTGTCTTTGTAGCCAGCATTCATCATTTTACAAATCCCTTTAAACCGCACGTTATCCAAAGGAGTTTCGGTATGCGGCTTAACTGTGGCTTGTGACGTTTTTGATAATGTGTTCATATTCCTAAATATCTTGCTTTTCGGACTTGTCGGTCACCAAATTCAATCCCGCTATTTGTCAGAGCCAAAGGTAGGGGGTCAAGTGTGCTTAAGAACCAATGTGACATGTAACCTAATACGTGTGTTGTGAAATGCCATTTAACAGCTTTAAGAGTTAGCAAACATCCTCTGATTCAACATATCTAGAAATGAAGTTACAAAATACTTTTCATGTGGTCACATGTGGTCAGACGTGGTCAGACGGTTGCAGATATGTAAGTGGGATATCTTGACAGTAGTGTGCTACTGTATAAAGAACTACTGGTAGCACAAGTTGTGAAACAACTGTTTTTTGTGATTTCAGGGTTGAAAACATCACCCCTTCCTGGTGCAATCGCTGCTTTGCTGTGGGCTGACGTTGTGAAAATGGAGAGCCTGCACATCCATTGCCTGAAGTGCATCAATAGAAGATGTATGACAAGGCCGGAGATGGGTGTTTCCTGTGACCTCATTGGCTGCCCTCTGGTTTGCGGGGCAGTTTTCCACGCGTGTAAGCTAGAGGAACATCGCTTACTGTGTCCATACGAACGGGTGCCTTGCCTAAACAAAGGGTTCGGGTGCCCATTCACAGTGGCCAGGATCAAGATGGCGGAGCACCTGGGGACGTGCCCGGCGAGTGTGGTGTGCTGCACCATGGAGTGGAACCGCTGGCCCGTGAGCTATGCCGACCGCAAATCCTATGAAAACCTGAGTAAAGACTTTGAGGTGGAGCAGCTAGACATGGCCTTGGCCCTGCAGGATCAGAGGATGCTGTTGGAGTCCCTGAAGGTCACGACAACGGTATCAAAGAATGGAGAAAAGCAAGGACATGATAGTGAAAAGGTGGCGGCAGAGTCAAGTGTAGCAGAGATAGTGTTGAGTAACGGGACAATGGACATGGAAGAAGAGCCCTACAATGAGCTGTATAAGGCCTCAGTGGAGACCAGCCGAAGCCTAGCAGCTGCTTTGGACATCCTCTCTAATTCCAAGGACGTTAATGTAATCCTTGGAAATTTAAATGTGGAGAAAGCTGATCAGAACGGAGGCCTTCGCAATGGAGACAATGGCGACAGTCACGGTGATTATTGTGTTGGGGATGTGAAGAACGTAGAAATGAAAGGGAGTGACTCTGATTCAGACTGTGAGCTTGGAGCGGTCGGTGGAGTGGATTGTTCAGTTGGGACTGATGGGGCTCATGACACGATTTGCTGGGTGGAAGAAAATCAGTTTGTTGAGCTGTTTGTCGAACCGGAGAGTAATGATGTTATCAGCGATGCAATCGATTCCTCCTTCATCAGGCCTGAGATGTCTTACCATTCCCTGCCTGCAGTTGCTTTGGAGCCGCCAGGGCCTCGCCTATCACCAATGTCACCCCCGATACCTCTCTTGTTGCCTGATCATGTACGAAATAATTTATTGCAACATCTACCAATTGAACTGGGGTATAGATGCCTGGAACGTAAGCTACAGAATGTGGAAGCGCTTAGAGGAATGAGTGTGTTTACATTTAATGGGAGGCGGGCTCTGCTGTCAGATCCGTACTTGTTTCGGGCAAAGATGGAGGACAAGGCAGTAGACACGTCTGACTTGGAGGTGCCAGAAGACCCTATGGGCCTCCATGGCATTGATCTCATCACTGCAGCCCTTCTCTTTTGTCTCGGAGACTCTCCGGGAGGCAGAGGAATCTCAGACAGCAGGTTTGTGGATGGCTATCACATTGACTTTGGTACTCAGACATTCTCCTTTCCTTCAGCTATTCTTGCAACCGACACCATGGTTGGTGATATTGCTTCAGCGTCGGCCTGTGATCACGCCAGCCCACAGCTTTCAAACCCGAGCCCTTTCCACACCCTCAGGCTAGATCTGGTGCTTGAATGTGTGGCCCGGTATCAAACCAAACAGCGGTCCATGTTCACCTTTGTGTGTGGACAGCTTTTCCGGCGGGATGAGTTCTCATCTCATTTCAAAAATGTTCATGGGGACATTCATGCTGGACTCAATGGCTGGATGGAGCACCGCTGCCCCCTGGCTTACTATGGTTGCACCTACTCCCAAAGACGATTCTGCCCATCTATCCAGGGTTCCAGAATAATCCACGATAGGCACCTTGGTTCGTTTGGAGTACAGCTAGGTCTCCCCTTCAAGTATGGGGACAATCTTCCAAGAAACACCTGTCGCTTTGGCTCGCAGTGTGACCATCTCACCAGTCTTCCGTTTGAGGTGCTCCAGCATGTAGCAAGCTTCCTGGATGGGTTTAGCTTGTGCCAGCTGTCCAGAGTCTCCCGCACCATGAGAGACGTATGCGCTAGCCTGCTGCAGATGCGGGGCATGGTGGTCATGCTTTGGAGCAAGAAACGGCGTGCTAACGGGTCTTCCTCGTGGCAAATTACAGATAAGGTAAGCTCTTCTACTTTCAACTTTTTCTTGTCTTTATACTAAATCTATTACACAAACATTATGCAACTGGACAGGCACTTGTTACCTTTATTGGTAATACATTTTTTTTTGTCTATTCTTTTTAAATTAGGTATGGCGATTCAGCACAGCCTTTGGTACCGTCAATGAGTGGAAGTTTGCCAACATTGCTAGCATGGCGGACCACCTGAAGAAGTGCAAGTTCAACACGATTTCCCGTCGAGAGGAAGCCATCCCTCTGCCGTGCATGTGTTTCACCAGAGAGCTTACGAAAGAGGGCAAGTGTTTACGTTCGGTCCTAAAGCCAGTAGCGTGAGCTCTTTCTTAAAATGTCCTGAAAATACAGGTGTATTTTACTCCAGCGTTTACAGACATTACAAATTCAGATGTTTTCCAGCCTCAAACCCACGGTTAGCCATTTCAGTCTAGGTTAAGAGTGGGGAAAAAAGAATATTCAGTCCCCTAAATAATGATGTAATCAATGCCAGTGGTGGGGGTTACCATGTTTCAAAAATGACACAGACCTTTGTATTCTCTCCGCAGCCAGAATGCTCACAAATGCGAAAAATACACATACCTGTGAATTTATGTACTAATAACATTGTACTAAAGATCTACTTTTATATGCTCCAATAATGTGTAAATAATCTTATGTTTTGATGTAGAAGTTTTTATTTTTGTATTGAGAAGTTAGTACTGGGATGCGTTGGGAATGAAAGTAGAGCCTTAATCTTATAAAATAAACACTTGATTTCTAGTCATGACATAGTTCTGAATATCTCAATGAGATTTTATTTTACCACTTTGTGCTGGAACAGTTACTGGTATCATATCTTGCACGGTTTTATATCTTACCCTGATACCTAGAATGACCATCTTTGTTATGCACAAAATGATATATATAATTTTTTTTTATTAACGATGCTGACCAAACATCAATTGTGCACAAAGCTTGATATTTTAAAAGGCTGAATGATCCCGCTCTTTTGGCCTTTTAAAAGTATGTCAACATTCTATTGACTGTTTTGAAGGTCAGGTGATTTATAACCCAGCCTGGGCACAGAATACTTGGATGGACATTTAAAAGGGCCACCTTCCGATACTCTTCACGCAGCAGGCATGTTGGACAGGGTGAAGGGTTAACACCAGCCACAAGCCAGTAGCCAATGAATTTAATTTCCGACAAGCAAGTTTGTAACCTTACCAGTTACTTTGACCGTTTAGATTTTTTTGTTGTGTTTTTGTTTTAAGTGCTTGGTAACGATTTTGAGAACAAACGGCCACTGTGGCAGTACAGTGAACCTCCCGCCGGATGTCAGACCTCATAAAACCCTGCCGGCCAGGTTTGAAAAATTATAATGGGCACACAGACACATTGCTCTGGTAATAAACACCTCTACTTATTTTCATATTGGTTATTTATCATGGTTGTATTTATAACCTTTTCTGTTGGCACTACGTATCTGCTGTTTTCAAATGTTGTGTCTCAGGGTGTTAGCATAAAGCTACGTCAAAAATGCTGGCCTTCAGTTATAGTGAGTATTGTGTCGCCTGCACAATTGCTGGTAATTGCACAATTCATTTACAGCTACTTGATTACCGTGGGGTCCAGGTGGGGCCGACTGATGTACCACTCAGTATTATACATAATCGTGTGGATTGCAGTGCTGAGCTAGCGATTTCCATGTCTCTAAGGCATGCAAGGCATCTCTTATAAGTCTATAATAGAGTTATTAAAATAGGATGCCTGTTTAAATGTTTAGTAAATGTGTTATGAACATTATATCACAAAGACAGACTTTTTCTTGTTGGCCGTTAAGTCTGTTCATAAGGTTTATGGAAACTGTAAACCTTGTTAAGATCTAACAAAAACAAAATATGAAAGTTTGTACGCTTGTTAAGGATTACAGCAATTTAATAGAAGTCAGAAATCTGCACTGAGAAACTGTCTGTTTAAAGAAAAGAAAAAAACTGTTAATCCATAGCTCTCTCTCTCGAGCTCTTTTTAGTCTAGAACCAATCCTTGTTTGTTTTTGTATTTCTTCCTATTTTTTTTTTTTACTGGTACTTACATAAAATGGAAAAAAATGTGTCTGTTTGCAAAATTGAATTTTTGGTTGATTTGGCATGTTTTGCTATTAAAGGACTTGTTTTATAGACTGGCTATAATGTGTTTACAGTCTACTGGAGTGCGTCGTCATTAAAGGTTTTTTCACTCGTTCAGATGTGAGTGGGCTTGTGTTCTTATTTGACATTAGCATCTGTTCGCTGCCTTGTTACCGAGTGTTTTTTCTAATAAAAAAAAATAAAAGTAATACATTTGATCTTAAAATTTGTTCTCTCTTTTTGTCTTTGAAAATACATATAAAAGTAATGCCACAAAATTAGGCCTAGGCCTACTTCTTTTTCTCAACTAGATGGTGCCAGAGGAGTAATGTGTTATATGTGCACTTTTCATTTGGCCTAGTAAGCACAGTTTGAAATACTTTAATTTAAAAACAACAATTTATACCAGGAGTGGGGTTCAAATCCACGAGGACAAATATCCATTGGATATTAACCACTCGGCCATCCTGGTATTAAAAATTGATAATACCTTGGTGAACATACCCACAGTGCAAATAAATTTTTTTTACACCAATCAATACAAGCCAAGGCTACATTAGCCAATGTGTAAATCATTAAGGCATATGGGTGTAGGCTTAGAACTATTGTATAGGTCTATTATCCTCTCACATGGTCAGCTGTGTGGCACAATAAAATATTGTGTAGATAATTTGTATTCTACACTGGTGGTCTTCATAACACTATAGACAGATTTCCATTCAGCATATTAATTTGGGTGCCAATAATGATAATGAGGTTGTGATCAGCTTGACAAGTTAGGGCAACAAAATGTCTCACTAAACACAGCGGGTTGTTGCACAAAACTCCCAAAGCTATTGTGTTTCCACATCTGGAGGGTGGATTGTGTTCTCTGAATTACAAAAGCATGTGAAGCAACAGTGAAGCAATGGTCCAGAATCATAATTAATACATTTAACCACTTAATATTTAAATATGTAATTTAAATATTTGATTTTAAGATATGACAGCGATAGAAGTTAGGTATCAAAGGTGCCAGCAGTAGCTTGGACAGTTTTAAAACTGATGCAGAAGCTCTGGTGTTTACAGCGAGGAAGTAAAACTCACATTCATATCTGTACATATTTGAATAGAGTTGTGGTTTACAATGGAGACACTGTGGGACCTGTTTGCTGAAGACGCTGGTAGAAATTTCCAGTATGGGCTGAAGCCATCTATATACAGTAGAGAACGGAGACAACACTGAATGTTAAATAAAATAAATACACAACTCGGCAACTCTCTACAATAGGTGTACAGAAGCTATTTTGAATGGAGACATTTTCAGGAGTGTGAGAGATTGCCCAGAGGCAGAAGTGAGATTGAGATACACTAGAGATAACATTGTCTTGCTGGGGTCACTTGCAGCAGGGGAAACAACAGCAGAAGAGACGTTTGCAAGGATTATTCCTCTTGTATTTCACCGCTTGTTTCATGTTAACCACGGACTTTGCGACATAGTCCTGTGCGACACCTACATTGGCCTCGATATTGTCCACCATGCAGCCCTGTTCCTCCACCAGCAGTGCCATCTGGAAGAAGAGGTCCTTGATGTCCTTGATCCGGCTCTCCAGCTCAAGGAGCTCCTTGTGGCGATTCTCAATCTCTGTGAGCGCTGACCGGGCAGTCCTCTCATTGGCTAGGAGGTTCTCCGAGAATACGTTCCACTTCCCCGTTTCGATCATCTCCTCGAACTGCTCGCAGCTCACTTCCTTCCCCATGATCTCCGCCTGCCTCTGGATGCGGGTCTTGCAGTTGTCCCTCTGGGCCATCTCGGCGTTGTTGTAGTCAGACATGGCATCGTGGAAGGCCCGGGTCAGGGAGACATACTGTGAGCGCACCATGCGCACCAGAGCAGAGCTGGAGCCGTGCTCTTCTTCCAGATCCTTGCTCTGTTTCCCCAGCTTCTCCAAGCGGGCGTATATGGCCTCCCCCCTGGCCTTGATGTCCCGGCCGAGGGCGTTAGTGTCTCGCTTGATGCTGCTGATCCGCCTGACGGACGTGAGGAACCTTGTGTTCTGCTTCCCAAGCCGCTTCACATCCAATTTAAGCAGGACAATCTCCTTCCGCACGGACTGGGCTTCCTTGAAGACGCGGGACATGACATCCTCTCCCTGGAATACTATTTCATGTTGGTCGAGATCTGCTTCATCACCCTCGCTGCCGCGCCGCTCTCCAGGCCTGCTGTATGTGTCTGCCGGGCCAGGAGGCACTCCCTGCAGTTCAGACAGTCTGTCTCTCATCTCAGCTGCGATGGAAGATGTAAAAAAAGAATGTAAATCTTGGTCTTGGTTTAGTCTGTCATTACTAAAACTAGGGAAACTGAAACGTGAAACTAAAACATAGATCCACTACTATGTAGTACCATGTTTTACCAGATAATGTGATTTTAGAACCATTAATATGCTAATCTCAGTTGTATATGCAGTAAGTATTTTACTTAGATTAAATTATTTTTTATCTGGCTCTCCATTGTCAAATTCAACACCTGGAGATTTAGTCATTTTGGCTTAGCCTGAAGCTCGGTTCTTTGGCCTGATACTAGACAGCTTCAGACCAATAGGTAAGTGGCTCTTTAAGTAATACAAATGGCCATAAATAATATCACAGCCCACACTGTAAATTAATATGTGTTATTGGAATACAAAGTGGCGATATTGTCTGATAACTGTCTATTTATTTTTCTTTTTTTTAAAGCATAAGGGCCTTTTCGCAGCATACGCGGGTTAAGCAAAAACATTGCCCAATAGAGATTTCTACACAGATAGCCTAAGATTATTTCATTTGTCTCAACAAAGTCGATTCATCATACGAGTATAAGATAGCAAATATTGTCTTGATTAAAAACAGATGCAGCCTGGTAAGAGGAAAAGTACATTTAGTCTTGGGTTTACATTTTTCAAAGCAAAATGTACTTCCTTGGCGGCGGAGTCACTTCACCAAAAAATGCTAAGAAATTAGGGCGTCGACTTAATATCCAGACAGTCATTTCCAATTAACACGGTAAGCCAAATAAGATTCAACGTAATGCAATGAAATGTAGCATGGTGTAAAATGTATGCCTACAAGGTAACGGTGCTACAGATTCAAGAGAGCAGTGTTGTTCAAAACACAGCCTACGCTAACTACCGTCATAAGACGACCAGTCTATAATACGATATTAGAATAAATTGATTAATCGAAACTTTCCACCCCATGGTTTAAAACAGAGCAACAGTAGCAAATTTAAATGCAGGTAATATTTAAGTTATAATAAACATATTAAACATACCTTAACGTTTAGGTGCAATTGTCTACACTATTAACCCCACGAAAGCAGAAGATATAACTTAGGAAATTAACATTTCCCCTTTTCTCTCCGTGAAAGACCACATATCACTATGTACAGGAACCAACCACCCACCGTTCATGGGAGTTCCAACAGTAAGAAGGTACTCGCAACTTTAGTCAAGTGTTGGATCTAAATGCGGAAATCACGCTTTCGTGTTCATACAGGTCTACCCGTTGACTACAATTATAATTTCAGAGAATGTTTGG
Organism: Percopsis transmontana; assembly: GCA_025447815.1. Lineage (NCBI taxonomy): Eukaryota > Metazoa > Chordata > Actinopteri > Percopsiformes > Percopsidae > Percopsis > Percopsis transmontana. The sequence continues at coordinate 24,838 of JAOEHI010039508.1, forward strand.
GCGTAGTGTAGGCTTATAGACATACAGTCACATGCTCTATTTGGCCTGTTGCATTTTCGATTAAGAAAGACATATAAGACTACAGGAAGAAAACGTATAAGATGACTATTTTTTCATTGGCATCATTGGGCATTATTATCAAAAATGCACACAATTTATCACAATTGGTAGGGTAGGATACTAGTATAATGGTCACACCAGCAGCTACAAAATAGCCTAGTTTAGCCTAGTTCATTGTCCTAGATGAAATTATAATAACATGGAAAGCAGCCACAAAATAGCTTCTTGAATGGATTGTTTTTGTCCTTTTGAGTGGCTCTATCAAACTGAAAAACGTCCTGCAGGGTTGCTTGTTTTGGACATTGACTAGGTTCTTGTCCATGGTAGAACCCTGCTCCTCTGTCAGCACAGCCACATCCAGAAACGATTCCATGGATTCCCTGGACTCGCTTCCCCAGCTCCACCAACTCCCTACGGCAACTCTCAAACTGTGTGAGGGCGGAGCAGGCCGTCTTGCCCTTCACCCGGACACTGAACACATTCCTCTGCCCCGTCTCCATAATCTCCTCTACCACATCCACCCTGACATTCCTGCCCACTATCTCTGGATGTGCTGCCTACAGCCCTCCTTGTAGTGCATCTCGGTGTCATTATATTTCATCAACTGGTCATCAACTGGTCACTGAGACCCGGGTACTGAAATCAAGCAATGCCAGTCGCCGGGTCAGTGTTGCTACATTGGGCACTTTCAATTGTGTAAAACGAGTTTAGTATTCTTGATTTTACTCAAGGTTATTTTATTTTTTACTTTCACTTTTAAAGTGAGCATAATATATTTTGTGGAAGGAGAAGTTTTAGGATCAAGTAAACTTTGAAATAATGCAACTGATCATTCTGGACACATAATCTCTTTCTACAACTTATGCAACAGGTTTCATTGAGTAACCTTTACACTTTGTATGAAAGGGTGTGTATGTAATATATTTTTACATTAAGCAGATGTCTACAGAATGGACAATGACAAACTAATAGAAATCATTATGCAAACATTACATGTATCTGTGGTCATCAATCACTGGCATGAGGGGGAAGAAGGAAATTCTAAATTACATTACAGAAAAGTAATACATTCTATTTGCATTTTGAAATTTTGATTAACCAAGAGGAAGAGACTTTATACTACAGTTCCTACAGTGGGGTTTGGTCCACAAAGGCTCTCTGTCTTGTATTCATATTATGATATCTACTTGCAAAACTGGTGGTTAACCGGTTCAACTGTTGACAAATGTACTAATTGTAAGTTGCTTTGGATAAAAGCATCTGCTAAAGGCTGTAAATGTAAATGTAAATGATGGGAATAATACAAGACACTGCTGCATTCCTTACATGTCACACTGGGGAATGGGACAGTTCAGACCATTAGTCAGTGTTCTTCTAGACATTTGTTCATATTCTAAGTAAAGTAGATGTTATCTTGGAGAAGACGCTGGTGAGATATGTTCTGTTTTTAAAGGTACACTCACCCAAATTAGGAGGAGAAGAGAGCACTCAGTCGGGGAAGGGGCATGCACACAACAACGTTTTTGTACAACGTCTCAGGTTTAAACCCGGGTAATGCCGGACATAAATCAAGGAGTGTTGCTTTAAGCTAATTTAAAAAAATACATGTGGTAAACAATAATTTGACCATGATACAACCAGAACACCACAAATACATTAACAGTAAACATACCTGTATCTTTTAGGAGGCTTCAAGAATCAATATGACTGATCAGTTCATAAAAGTTTACTGAACCCACCTCCTAACAATTTTAAAACAAGCATGACATACTAAAGGTTTCTGAACCACTGTATATTGTAACAAGGAAGCTGGATAGAAGTCCAGAAAATCATTGTATGATGCTGTGATTTTCCATAGTCACGATATATGGTATGATTAGTAATTTCCATTGGCCTATATGAGGTTGGAGAAGTCATAGGGGAAGGCTAGTCATAGGGGATTTTTTTTTTTGGCAGTGTTGCGTTCCCCTTAACACACACTCATCAGATGAGTAAATTCAAAGCTTTAAAAAAGCGTGTGCCTGACAAATACCTACCAAGGATGGAACAGAGAATAAACCACTATACCATACTACATAAACTGTCTTGTGTTTTGTAGCCTGCCAAGGCTTTGGATATGAATACCCATCCTATACAACGCATAGAAAATATGGTTTTACTTATTTAGATTTCAAGTTTAAATCGTGACCTCAGAATCTTCAAGCAATACACAACACCATAGGTACTGTGTAGCACAGATGTGTCATCAGCACTATTTCGCCACAAGATGGCACCAATGATTTATATTTTTTGAGTAGATACCTGTTGTAGGGTATAATTTTCATGTTCATCAGACATGGAGACACAAATTGACCTATATAATGCATAAATAATGTCGCAGCATATTAGTGCAGTATTGTACCTTTCTTAAAAGTGTAAAGATGTCAGTTATATCCATAAATAAATTTGTTTCATTCTTTGTGGTTATTGTTTTACCAAAACTAATTATTTAATGTTTTGAATAAAGGATAGATTTTTTTGAAAGAATTATGCTGTACAGATATAACATCCACTTTTATCTACAAAGTGGCTCGGACTTCGTGGGACACCAGGAGCCCTTTTGGGTGGGGGGGCGGGGGGGGGGGGGCGGTAAATTGGGTCTAAATGCTGAATCCGTATTACATACATATTACCAATAATATTACAGAATAGAGTTGTAATGGAAACATTAACTCAATTTTACCATTTGCATTTGGGAACATTTTGGAGCTCCCTTTGCTTCCTGCCAAGGCTACAGTTAATGAAATAGATTTTCTCTGGTTACATGAGACAATTTAGATTATCTTAGATACCTGTCTCATTTGAGAGGACTCTCTCCCTAACACTGCATGCTTAATCAGATTTGGTAACCAGTTTGTCCAGCAGTGGAGTGCTGATAACATGTCAAGCTTAATATTACTCTGACCTCCATATAAAAGGAATTTATGTACTGACACAGTGGTATGAAGTAAACATTTCATGGCTTAACACCTCCGATGTGAGGTCAGCACCCTGTAAAGGGGGCATGAGCGGACACAGTTTTATCAGAACAGCAGTTATGTTTTAAGACCTTCTAATTAATGAATGCAGGGTGGATAATAAAACTGCCAGCGCAGCTAAACCAGCTTATTACTGGATTCTTTTGGACAGATTTAGTGGTTTGAATAATAACATTGTTTCTCAGTGAGTACTTATTATTAGTAATTATTTTGTATATAAAATGAAATTTAGAACAAAATAAAAAAAACATGACCGACTCCTGTGAAATACGACTGTATTTCTTTAACTATGTTCTTCCAATAGAGCCCTCAAATTAAAAAAATTCACACCCGAGATAATAAAATCTGAGTAAAATATCAGTTTGTCATTGTCTAAATAGCTAAATAGAGTCACATATTAACACAGGAAGAATGATACTATACTGGCAATCCCAACCCTTGTTAACTTCTTGGTTCTGTGACAAACAGTATTACATCAACAGTATACCTTATTAATTACCAGGATGGCCCCTACAGCTTGCATGACTTTCACATCCCCCTTTAAGACCTCAGAGTCAGAAGGCTGTAATGAGTGGAGAAAACATCAGCTGTTTCCAGTTACTCAAGTTGCTAGTTGTGAATCTAATTAATTTAACTTATTACCTTATCACAGGGATTCACACAGAAACACTACTGTCCCAGAGCATTTAATCAGATTAACATGGATGTTTGTCATGTGTTTGGAGAAGTCTCCATGCTTCAGGTTTTGCTTTTGAAATATATATTTTTTTGCTCTTATTCAAAATAAACCTCTCCCCAACTTAGTGCCAACATTCATTAAAAGATTACTACTTGGCTGCCCCAGTTAGCATACTTATGATAACAGACCAGCGTTTCAGCTAAAACTGGCTCATATTTCCTCTCACAGATTATTAACTCGATCCGTTTAGTTGCCATAGAAATTTAGGCCCTCATATCTTTAAAAACTATTTGGCAGCCTCTTTAGCATTTCTTGAATTCTAGGCTGTTATGTGCTCCATTTCAAACGATCCAAATTCAAAAGCAAGATATGAATATAATAAATATGATGTGGAATATGTATTTCAAATTACTTTAAAAAATATGTGTAAAAACACATAGTAGCATTTTTGGATATTCAACCATTGTGCTAGCATTAAATTCTAGTTTGAAGGTACCGACAACAACATTCTAAACCCTTCACCTTAACCTAATGTACCAAGATAAAAATTATCCTTGATAAACATCACAGGTTGATCCATGAAATGATGCCAGATAGACTTTATCCCACAAAAACATCTCTGTGCTAGATGAAGACTCTGAAGAGTGTCTAAAAAGTTCATGCTCTTTCTCCAATGTGGACCAGTTATAAACATTCAATTACCAAAGAGATTCTTGAACTTTCTGATTCTAATTCTTGAAGTAGACATGAGAACAGCTTCAGACCACTCAGTGTGGAGTTGTTTGTGCTCGTGATATTCTATCCACATGTCCCTGTTTAATCTCCAAATGACATTATGATAAAGTTTGCTCCAGAGTAACATTTGACCAGTCAGTTGATTTCCATTTTCAAGTGAATTTATTGCTGTGCTCTCATATCTTCTTTTGCGGTTTTACTTAAGGTTTTGCACTGTTATGTCTTAATTTTATTATTGTTATCATCACTTTTTATAAGTAGATATGCTATATAATTATTGCATCATTATTAAGGAATGCAATGATACCAGGATACAGTATGTGTATAATAGCGTAAGGAGACATTGTCATTATTCAAGCTTTTATTTCTTCTAATGGTGTGAGATCATTTATTTTCCAATTGATGCAATTAAGAGCTTCTCTCAAGATCAGTGTTAAATGTAATACAGGGTTATACCATTAGAAAAATAGGGATGACTAGGCAGAAATAGAATATTTAAGTATTTAAGACTTTTTAAAGAATAAACACCTAAATCCATGGTTGGCAAAATGACACTTGATGATCCAGTTTCAAACCAAAACAATGCTTTTGTAACACTGATTTACACCACAAAGGTAATTTCACACACAGATCATGGAGTGTTCCATTAATAATGGCATTTTTATGATTTTTTCACACCAAAACAAATAAGAGAGTATATATAATTTCTTATCAAATATATAATTTCACCTTTCTGCCTTTCTTCCTTCATGTTAGAACCTGTTGGTATATGTATGAGCTTGAATAAATTTTCCTATTGTAACTTACACTTTTATCACTGAGATATTACTGAGATGTGTTCAAATGTACTGCCTTGCCTGCTGTAAATCTTAAAGAAAATGCTGCACAGACAACCACAGAAATTGCATTCTTCCACTATTCCTTGCGACAATGGTGTTGTTCATCTAAGAACACGTAGAGGATATCTTGCCTTCAAACGTGAGAGCAGCCACAAACTCCTCATGAGTGTCTGTGACGTTTGATGTCACAGCAAAAAAACTGACGTTTTTTTACAAAGGAAGTAATGAACATCGAGTTGTCTTAGGAACAATGCCAATAGGATATGGGGGGCTGGTTCCCATGGGCCACGATCCAACACTATCACCAATAAACAGATTTCGGAGTCATGGGATGGCTATCCTTTTAACCAGATTTGCTTGCTCTTTCACACACTAAATGTATTGTTTACAAGGTAAACATCAGTGTACAGAAGAAGGTTAATACACAGTGCCAACAATCTGCCAGGGTTCATGTTAGCTCACTTCACTAACACTAATTGTTATTATTGTTGTTGTTATCATCACCAATAATCATGATAATAATGTAAATGATAAAATAATCCACTATACCCACTTTTAAAATTCTAGTATTTTATAGATTTCAGATTACAGATGTAGGCCTACAGGTAGGCAATTGCTTATTATGGCAAAATACTACTCTATATATTTAAACTACTGTTCCAAAGTAAATTGAACGAACACACTGATTTCACCACTGTAGCAAAACTGATTCACTTTAACACAACATCACTTGTGAAAACAACCCTCTCAGCAATTGCCTATGTCAGACTTTTCTGTTGTTTACACCTTGTACTTTGCCTGGCTAATATGTTCCCATATAAATGTCCTCTGAAGCGAACACGGAGCTTTGCGTGTCTGGTCCGAGCATCTTGCTGGGATATTGACAGTCATCTGGGCACGTAATGTTTTTACCGCAGGTTTTTGATGCAGTGAAGGCGTGCCGGAGCCGGACAGACTTATATATCCTTCATGTGACTCTGCAGGGAGGTGTAATGTAAAAGAGTTTTCAAGAGCCAGCCTGCACCATTTAAGCTCTCGGCATCTCAGCCTCTCGGAGCTTTCCGCTGCTTTGTGCGGATTTCGGATATTTTACACAATAGTCTCTTTCCATACAGAAACTTAAGATAGTTCTCATAATGGGAGACGTACAATCTGCGGAAAGGGACGTCACTGCGGATGCGACGACAGAGGAGGAAAGTGCCCAAGTGGATGATATTCAGAGAGAGCAGGTCTCTGAATACAAGGTAAAATCACCTGTCCACAAAGATCCAGATTCCCGCTTACTTTTATGTTGGACTATGTAGGCCTATTATTTAGCCTAATAAAAAACAGACTCAGCAATATTCATGATAGGAATTATAATAATTTAATGTAGCCTATTATCTTTCTTTGTCGTTTTCAGCAGGCCACCAAATACAACAATTGATTTCAAAAGTTGGTTCGAGGTTGTTTTCATATGCCTTATAGCCTACTGTATGCTGAGATTGCTGTTTTTGTTGTTGAAGTAGCCTATTGCATGCCAATATATCCATTAATCCAATGCCAGGGATCCGTGTCTACATGAATGGATGGCTTGGACCTCTTCCTACATTTAGTAGGCAGATAGTTTTGATTGAAGACGTTGCTATATATTTGCATCTATTTTAGAAAGTTCTTTTATTTTAGTTTTGTTAGTTACGTAGTAGACTATGGCTAGCAGCTAGCAACAATTTTGTTGCAAACAGCATTTTGTTGCAAATTGTTTTGAAGAGCATTCATGGAGAATTCATCAGTTGTTTGGATTTGTTTCAGATGAACAAGGAAATAGCATAGAGGAATAATGACCTTCCATTCTGAGAGGAACTTAAGTAAAGCTTTTATCCCAGGGGAGAGATAGAATTTCCTCTTTGCAGCACTGCATCAGGCCACATTGATTATTTGTGTATGACAAGATAGCTCGGCCATGCTAAGCAGGAAGTTATTTAGACAAGTTAGTCTTTCAGGAATGTTAGCTATATAGCTATATATAGCTATACTTAATAAGGGTGGTATAGCTCATCTCAGCGAGCAAAGTAGGCCTATTGCAAGCATTTCTTATAGGCGTAATCGAGTTGGTAGACAAACTCCTGTGCGCATGGCGAGTCCAATGGATGCTAATGACACAATTGTCTTTATATGAAAATAAATCTTAATGGTGCAATCTTGTGTAGTAATCACTGCTGACATGCACCTTAAAATTGTAGCTAATGTGTAATGATATTGTTTTTGTTTCGTCATTAAAAAAGGAGACATAGCCTAATTACACATTTACCTACCATCACTGTACAGGGTTCGTAACTCGAGTTATTATGGATGAAGTCTAAACAACAGACTTCCCTGACATGTCAGGATAATGAGAGCCTATTCCCTGTACATCAGCAAGGCTAACGTTTGCTGTTTCCATCCACTTCAAGAAAAGCGCAGCTATCTCACCTTTATGCATCTAGAGATTTGTAAGCTTTCAATATTTATCTTGTGTAGATTCAGTTTTCTCCTCTTGCAGACGTGTCTCACTCTCAGCGCGCCTCGGCTATTTCTGGATGCAGAGTGCTTTGGAATTAGCAAACTTTATAACCATGTCTTCTACATGCACAAACTGTTTCACAAGCAAAATAAATGTTTTTAAATGCCTTGAACAGACTACAACTTTACACTTCTCATGAGTTTCACTAGTCTAAGACATTTCCTGGTTGTTCAGACACAGCGAAAATAGCTACAATCAGCAAATCTTTCATAAATACATTTTCTATTGGCATAAACTTTCACATATACATATATTCATATGCACAATATTAGGAGATAAGCTGGAAATAAAAAAAATGTATATGCCTAGGACCCCTCCCAGCAGTTTTTCAGGGCTTCTCAGAAGTACCTACTGCGGAGTAGGTAGCCTACTTCTTTCGCCCTGAAAGAGTTCCTACAGGGTTGGTTCCTGGAGTGAAAAACCGCCTAAAGGTGCTAAAATAGTTCCTGCAGTGGAAAAGCGCCTATTGATTATGCAATGACCTAATTTTATGTTATCTATCTAGCCCCAAATCAACACCAGGCTTTCTAGATTCCTACTAAAACTCGACTCGAAGGTACTTGGAACGCTCAAGAAGGAACTACTACCCGGAAGTTACGGGGTTCGGACAGCTCGAATGACGAACAAACTTGAAACCCAAAAAACTCTAAAGGTTCAATACATCTAGACGTACTGACTTGACATTAATGAATCAACTAAATTAATCTGACTTCCCTCCATAAAACTGTGCCATCATTCACTCACAATCATGCCACTCATGTCGTCAGCGTTCATTGGACTCTGTTTGTCTTTTGCCCACCCTGTGGCATCAGTTTGTCCACTCCTAGTCCACTTCTATATTGAATGATATATTATTTTAGAATTTTTAGAATTAGAATTGTAATAAAGAAAAAGCCTGCATGTGTATCAGACTGCACTAGTAAGGCAGTATGTGTGCAAATAAGAATGTTCCTAAATTAAAACATGTTCCTAAATATCAAACATTAAGCTCTGATCAACTCTGACCGACATTTTTTTTTTTTTACATTTACAGCATTTAGCAGACACTTTTATAAAGCGACTTACAATCAGTACATTTGTCAACAGTTGAACTGGTTAACCACCAGCTCTTGCAAGCAAACAACATTCTCCTAGAGTAAGGACAGCATCATGTCATCATGGTTACTTTACTTATGCCTTTTTCCGTATATATTTCTCAGTATATTCCTATAAAAATCATCATTCAGTCCATAAAAAGACTTCATTAATTGCTAGCAGCCTAAATACCGGCAAGTGATAAATATTCTAAGAGCTGATTTAACAGAGTAGGTGCACATGATTGGAAACCACTTAGCTTGGAAAACAGTAGGGACATACAGTAACACCGGTCATGGAGAAAACAAACAACTGCTCCTTTGTTTTTCCGTTTTTAAAACAGAAAAACAAAAAACAATGCCCCTTTTTGGGTTTTCCGTTCTGGTTTATAACATAAAAACTAAAAAACAACGCAGTTTTTTTGTTTTTCCAATTCGGTTTTGAAACAGAAAAATCAATGAACAAACGATACACAGATTATAATCCTCTCATACTACAGGGTTATCCATGTTGAGATTCTGCCTCGTTCAAGCCCCCCAAAGTACAATGTACCCCATCTGTCAGTACACCTATAGCTTTTGTTGTGAGAGACTTCTTCCAATTCACTTTCCCAGCTTAATTTCCCAGCGAACCTCATTGGGAATTTAAGTTTGTGCCCTCCAGGTCATAGTCTTGCTTCTTTAAAGGGACAATCCAACATTGTCCCATTGTGTATATAGCGCCCCCCAAACACAAAAGTCGCCCCGATTTGCTACTGCAAACTGACTTGCTTTGTTTGAAAATAGTTTGGAAACTGTGCGGCTGGGGATGGGGAAATTTCATGGAGGGCGGGAGAGCGAGCTGTGGGTGAGTGAGACTAAATGCACGTGCTCCCTCACCTGAGTTTTCAGGTAAGGGAGGGGTTGGTCGCTAACAGCTGCAAAATAGTCTGTGATTACCTCTTTAAATACTTGGCTTCTACAACAATGAACAAAGCTCATTAACATACTTTTATAAGACAGACATTTTTTTTTTAAATCAAAGAATATATTGTATATGAAGAATCTATTCCACTACCATTGTGATTATTGTGATGCTTTCATATTTACATAAGTCATCTTCCATAATACAATTACACTCAGAAATATTTTATATTGGCCATTTCAAGAGGCATTGAGCTTCATCTAGCCCACAAAGCCTTGTCGTTGCTTATAGACAAGGGCAAAACTAAATTATACATTGTACATTCTATGATTTCTTTCAGCCTCTCCAAAATAACTCCCAGATAGCTGTGCTGACTGGAAAAACAGAAGATCCCATAGCAGAAGCAAATGTTAATTTTGAGGATGAAGTTGTTGCAGAAGGTAAGTACTCAGTTTGTAACTTGATATAATTATATATTCACGTCATTCTTATATTTCAATATATGGTATACATGAAAAGTAAAAGTTATTTAAATGTTTTCTTTCTCAGTGTATGACAAAAGTCCAGCCATTGTTACTCCAAAAGAAGAGTCTCCAGAGATTGAAAAAACACTCAAAGATGACGAAACGTTGTTAGAAAAATTAGAGATAAACATGAAGGAATCACCAGATGCAGATGAGCCTGAAGCAACAAATGTGACTGAAACAGAGGCCAACCTGAATGAAATTAACGAGGGTTTTAAGACATTTTTTAACAACATTGGTTTGAAACTGACAATTAGGAGAAACTCAGATGCAAAACCTGAAACATCAGACGTTACATCAGATACACCTGTAGATACAATGGAGGGAGAACCAAGCAGCCCAGATAATGCCAAAGAGACCACTGACGATACTACTAGTGAAAATGTTGAACATAGTGCTGATCTAAATACAGCACAAGAAACCCTTGATAATGACTTAACAACATGCCCTACAATGACTGATATAACATCTGAGGACATTCAGGAGAAGGCAGAGGAAAATAAATCTGAAGCCACAGGAGTAACTGAACAAGTTAGATTGGATAAAGTTGCAGAGGGAGAACAAGGATCAAGCCCTATAAGTGAAGCAGAAACAACACTTGGCAAGGACACTGCCCCCGAGAAAGAAGGAGCCACGGTACAATTCAATCCTGATGCAGAGGTCATATATCTGGTTAAAAAGTTCTTCACAACAGGGATCTTTTCTGGTTTACGGAAAAAGAAGAAGAAGCGTTCACGTATAGGACACTCCAAAGATGAGACAATTGATAAGGAACTAGTAGATATGGCAAAACATGAAGACGATAAAATTGAACACGACCAAGAGGAGACAAGACAGGTTAGTCAAAATGTTCCAACAGCTGCAGATTGCATGGAACAAAAAGAAAATGCTTCATCCGCATATACTCCTCAAATAACTGTAAACGAGCAAGAACTTTTGAGCTCTCAAGAGAAAGTTCAAGGTAGTCCTCTAAAAAAGCTGCTCTCTGGGTCTAGTTTTAAAAAGCACTCAAAAAATCGAACTGACAGGAAGTCAAGTGATTCAAATCTGTCTGATAGTGGTGAACATATAGTGGTGAATGTTTCTGAACAACTTCTGTCCTCTACGGAGTCAATAGAAAATCAAAGACGGTACAGTCCGTCAGAATCACCACAAGAGCTAACACAAGAGGAAGAAGGTGCTTGGGCTTCCTTCAAAAAACTTGTGACTCCTAAAAAGCTTATGAAAAAGGCCTCTCTGACCAATGAGGAGGCTATAATCGCAGGCACGTTAGAGGAACCAAAGCCAACTGAGGAAGAACAAACACCAGATGCCAGCACTGAGGAGACCAAACGAAGAAAAGATTCAACTGTTTCCTGGGAAGCTCTCTTGTGTCGCTCCGGGAGGAGGAGGAGCCGAAAAACCTCTGACTCCTCTGATGATAGTCCTAAAAATGAGGGAGATGTTTACAGACCAGACAGAGAATCTAGGCATGCTGCAGAGTCTCCACTGGAAAGTTCTCATGAAGGAGATGAACATTTAGCAGAAGAACCTTCAGAGGTCGATGGAGGGTCAACATGGAAGTCTTTTAAAAGACTTGTCACCCCAAAACGGAGAGCCAAAGAGGAGGAAGAAAGCAGAGATCAAGTGATATCTGATAGTGAGGTTAACAAAGACAACTCCTCCTTTTCAAAGAAGAAATTTCTCCCTGGACTCAAACAAAGGAAGTCATCTGAAAAACAAGACCAGGTATCCTCAGATGAGGCTGACAGGGGAGTAGAATCAGATGATGAAGACTCTGAGACTCCAGCTGTAGTTCCTTTGTCAGAGTTTGATGAGACAGTGGATCAAATACAAACCCAGGTAGTCACAGAAAGTCCTATAACTGCTGAAGATCATAAACCCCAACAAGACCTATCTGGACAGATCACTGAGCCAGACCTTCCTAGTAATAGTCAAGCTGAACTAAAGAGGGTCCAAGAAAGTGATGTTTTGAAAAATGGGGCATCCAATATTCCTGCATCAAATTATGTAGTTGAAGACCCAACAGAATTCCTAAGCAAGCACCAACAACTCAGTGACATCCCTGAGGAAGGTATAATCGATGAAAGCATGGCAACCCCAGCTTCAGCTAATGAGGCGGCAATTAGAGATGACACTATAGCAGAAGACCTGATAGAGTTGACATCTGAGGCTGTTACTGCGCCAGAGCCTGTAGATATCACCCTGGCAGATGAAACCGAGATGGTCTCAGCAGTTTCCCAGTTGACAGAGTCTTCAAAAACCTCTGGCAATACAACACCAGTACCAGCAGAATATGAAGTCAGGCAAATAGATGAATGCTTGCATAAGGTTGTTGAAACCATCTCTGTTACCCTAGATGCAGCCACAGTTGAAAAAATCAATACTTCTGCCTCTCCTCAAATACTAGTAACATCCACAAAAAATGAACAAACAATTTTGGAGATACACAAGAATTCAGAAGCAACTGCTATATGTATTGATCTCAGTGCTGAGGAATTTTATGGCATTGATAAAATTGCTGTTACACCCAAGACAGAGTGTTTATCTGAAAACACAGAAACAATTTCTGAAGATACCACTGAGTTTGATACTGCTGGAATTTCTGTACAGGAAGGATATCAGGCTGATGTTTCACCAGTAGAGGAATGTATTGCAGAGCACCAACATCTAGAAGCAAATGTACGTGAAGTAATTAAAGCATCAACAGAAGTGGACACAATTGAAGTTGAAGCAATGACTGTAAAGTCAGATGAGGGTAGTGTTGAAGCATTTGTACAGCGAGTTATAACAGAGGACATTCTAGCAATTGAAATAGACAATGCCATAGGTTCAGTTACAGAAGAACCCACTCAGGAATCTCATCAAACTGAAGCTAGTGTTATGGAAGAAAAGGAAGATGAACCCCTAGATGTTAAGTCTGATGCAGTTGATAGCCTAATGACACCGGGTTTGGTATGCAGTGTAACCGGTGTTATTTCCAAAATGGAAGTACAGCCATGCGCATCTGTGCGCACAGTCAGAGAAAATGCAGAGGACAGGATTGCTCAGGAACTAGACCAGCAAGTAACATGTGAACACACACCAGATGCAAACATGGCTGCTCATGTAGCATCTGTGCATTCTGAGAGTAATGTTGAAGTTCTTGAAGAGCAAATTATTTGTGAAAACATCCCAGTACCTGACACTATAATTGTCATCCCCTCTGTTATGGATGATGTTCAGAAGGAATCTGTGACACTCACAGAGCAAGCTCTTGTGGAAAAAGAAGACTTCACCATAGAAAACAAAATTCCTCAACATATTGTAGCTGTGGATAAAGTTACAAATGAGTTGCAAGAGTTAACGATTGTTCGTACAGCACCTGAAACTTCTGAACCTAGTAGCGCTCTGGTTACTGAAAAGCAATCTATAGCTGAAAGTATCCCAGTACCTGATGAGGAAAATTCAACTGCATCAGTTACAGATGAAGTCACGAATGAAACTGTGATATTGACAGAGCAAACTGCTTTAGAAAAAGAGCTAACAACCATAGAGAACGATCCCAGTGATGTTCCCCAACACACTGCAGCAATGAAAGGAGGACAAATACCTGAGGTGACAGAGGCATTACCAGCATTAACAGCTGTTAATTTAGCCTCAATGACTTATAAGGAGGGGGAGGCACAGATGTTCAAAGAGCACCTTACAGCTGAAGACATTCCAGTTGAGAAGGAAGCTTTTATATTGACTGAGAAAGCTGTTGTGGAAAAAGAACACATCAAAGAAATTGACCCTCAAAATGTTCCTCTGAATGTTGTAGTTGAGGAAGAAGGAAAAGTGTCTGAAGTGTCAGATGAGTTGCAAGAATTAGTGGATGCTTATGAAGCATCTGTGTATTCTGGGAGTAATGTTGAAGAGCAGATGATTTGTAGAGACATCCCTGTACCTGACATTGAAAATGTCGTCCACTCTGTTATGGATGATGTTGAGAAGGAATTTGTGACACTCACAGAGCAAGCTCTTGTGGAAAAAGAATACTTTACCATAGAAAACAAAATTCCTCAACATATTGTAGCTGTGGATGAAGTTACAAATGAATTGCAAGAGTTAACGATTGTTCATACAGCAACTGAAACTTCTGAATCTAGTAGCGCTCTGGTTACTGAAAAGCAATCTATATCTGAAAGTATTCCAGTACCTGATGAGGAAAATTCAACTGCATCAGTTACAGCTGAAGTCGCGAAGGAAACTGTGATATTGACTGAGCAAACCGCTTTAGAAAAAGAGCTTACAACCATAGAGAATGATCCCAGTGATGTTCCCCAACACACTGCAGCAATGAAAGGAGGACAAATACCTGAGGTGACAGAGGCATTACCAGCATTAACGGCTGTTCATGTAGCCTCAATGACTTATAAAGAGGGGGAGGCCCAGATGCTCATAGAGCACCTTACAGCCGAACACATTCCAGTTGAGAAGGAAGTTTTTATATTGACTGAGAAAGCTGTTGTGGAAAAAGAACACATCAACGAAATTGACCCTAAAAAAGTTCCTATAAATGTTGTAGTTGAGGAAGAAGGAAAACTTTCTGAAGTGCCAGATGAATTGCAAGAATTAGTGGCTGCTTATGAAGCATCTGTGTATTCAGAGAGTAATGTTGAAGTTCTTGAAGAGCAAATTATTTGTGAACACATCCCAGTACCTGACACTGAAAATGTCGCGACTTTGGTTATGGAGGATGTTGAGAAGGAATCTGTAATATTGGCAGAGCAAGCTCTAATGGAAGAAGAAGAGACTAGCATAGAAAATGACCCTCAGGAAGTTGCTCTGAATGTTCTAATTGAGGAAGATGGAAAACTATCAGAAGTGTCAGATGAGTTGCAAGAAATAGTGGCTGCTTATGAAGCATCTGTGTATTCTGAGAGTAATGTTGAAGAGATGATTATTGGTAGAGACATCACAGTACCTGACATTGAAAATGTCGTCCCCTCTGTTATGGATGATGTTGAGAAGGAATTTGTGACACTCACAGAGCAAGCTCTTGTGGAAAAAGAAGACTTTACCATAGAAAACAAAAATCCTCAACATATTGTAGCTGTGGATGAAGTTACAAATGAGTTGCAAGAGTTAATGTATTCTGAGAGTAATGTTGAAGTTCTTGAAGAGCAAATTATTTGTGAAAATATCCCAGTACCTGACGCTGAAAATGTCGCCATCTTGGTTATGGATGATGTTGAGAAGGAATCTGTGACATTCATAGAGCAAGCTCTTGTGGAAAAAGAAGACCTTACCATAGAAAACAAAATTCCTCAACATATTGTAGCTGTGGATGAAGGACAAGTAACTGAAGTTACAAACGAGTTGCAAGAATTAACGATTGTTCATACAGCAACTGAGATGTCTGAAACTGGTAGTGCTCTGGTTTCTGAAAAACAATCTATATCTGAAAGTATCTCAGTACCTGATGAGGAAAATTCAACTGCATCATTTACAGCTGAAGTCGTGAAGGAAACGGTTATACTCACAGAGCAAACTGCTTTAGAAAAAGAGCTTACAACTATAAAGAATGATCCCAGTGATGTTCCCCAACACACTGCAGTAATGAAAGGAGGACCAATACCTGAAGTGACAGAGGCATTATCAGCATTACCAGCTGTTCATGTAGCCTTAATGACTTATAAGCAGGGGGAGGCCCAGGTGCTTGAAGAACACCTTACATCCAAACACATTCCATTCCCAAACACTGAAAATGCAATTGGCTCAGTCACAAATGAAAAAAACATCCTGGTATCCGACACTGAAAATGTTGTTACATTGGTTATGGATGATGTTGAGAAGGAATCTGTAATATTGTCAGAGCAAGCTCTTGTGGAAGAAGAAGACACTAGCATAGAAAATGACCCTCAGGAAGTTGCTCTGAATGTACTAATTGAGGAAGATGGGAAACTATCGGAAGTGTCAGATGAGTTGCAAGAATTAGTGGCTGCATATGAAGCATCTGTTTATTCTGAGAGTAATGTTGAAGTTCTTGAAGAGCAAATTAGTTGTGAAAAAATCCCAGAACCTGACACTGAAAATGTCGCCACCTTTGTTATGGAGGATGTTGAGAAAGAATCTGTAATATTGGCAGAGCAAGCTCTTGTGGAAGAAGAAGAAACTAGCATAGAAAATGACCCTCAGGAAGTTGCTCTAAATGTTCTAATTGAGGAAGATGGAAAACTATCTGAAGTGTCAGATGAGTTGCAAGAATTAGTGGCTGCTTATGAAGCATCTGTGTATTCTGAGAGTAATGTTGAAGAGCAGATTATTGGTAGAGACATCCCAGTACCTGACTTTGAAAATGTTGTCCCCTCTGTTATGGATGATGTTGAGAAGGAATTTGTGACACTCACAGAGCAAGCTCTTGTGGAAAAAGAAGATTTTACCATAGAAAACAAAATTCCTCAACATATTGTAGCTGTGGATGAAGTTACAAATGAGTTGCAAGAGTTAACGATTGTTCAAACAGCAACTGAGACTTCTGAATCTAGTAGCACTCTGGTTACTGAAAAGCAATCTATATCTGAAAGTATCCCAGTACCTGATGAGGAAAATTCAACTGCATCAGTTAAAGCTGAAGTCGTGAAGGAAACTGTGATATTGACAGAGCAAACTACTTTAGAAAAAGAGCTTACAACCATAGAGAACGATCCCAGTGATGTTCCCCAACACACTGCAGCAATGAAAGGGGGAAAAATACCTGAAGTGACAGAGGCATTACCAGCATTAACAGCTGTTCATGTAGCCTCAATGACTTATAAGGAGGGGGAGGCACAGATGCTCAAAGAGCACCTTACAGCCGAAGACATTCCAGTTGAAAAGGAATCTGTAATATTGGCAGAGCAAGCTCTTGTGGAAGAAGAAGACTCTAGCATAGAAAATGACCCTCAGAAAGTTGCTCTGAATGTTCTATTTGAGGAAAAAGGAAAACTGTCAGAAGTGTCAGATGAGTTGCAAGAATTAGTGGCTGCTTATGAAGCATCTGTGTATTCAGAGAGTAATGTTGAAGTTCTTGAAGAGCAAACCATTTGTAGAGACATCCCAGTACCTGACACTGAAAATGTTGTTACATTGGTTATGGAGGATGTTGAGAAGGAAACTGTGATATTGACAGAGCAAACTGCTTTAGAAAAAGAGCTAACAACCATAGAGAACGATCCCAGTGATGTTCCCCAACACACTGCAGCAATGAAAGGAGGACAAATACCTGAGGTGACAGAGGCATTACCAGCATTAACAGCTGTTCATTTAGCCTCAATGGCTTATAAGGAGGGGGAGGCACAGATGTTCAAAGAGCACCTTACAGCTGAAGTAATTCCAGTTGAGAAGGAAGCTTTTATATTGACTGAGAAAGCTGTTGTGGAAAAAGAACACATCAAAGATATTGACCCTCAAAAAGTTCCTCTAAATGTTGTACTTGAGGAAGAAGGAAAACTGTCTGAAGTGGCAGATGAGTTGCAAGAATTAGTGGATGCTCATGTAGCATCTGTGTGTTCTAAGAGTAATGTTGAAGTTCCTGAAAAGCAGATTATTTGTGAAAACATCCCTGTACCTGACGCTGTAAATGTCGCCACCTTGGTTATGGAGGATGTTGAAAAGGAATCTGTGACACTCACAGAGCAAGCTCTTGTGGAAAAAGAGGACTTTACCATAGAAAACAAAATTCCACAACATATTGTAGCTGTGGATGAAGTTACAAATGAGTTGCAAGAGTTAACGATTTTTCATACAGCAACTGAGATTATTGAAACTAGCAGTGCTCTGGTTACTGAAAAGCTATCTATATCTGAAAGTATCCCAGAAATTTCTACTGCATCAATTTCAGCTGAAGTCGCAAAGGAAACAGTTATACTCACAGAGCAAACTGCTGTAGAAAAAGAGCTAAAAACCATAGAGAATGATCCCAGTGATGTTCCCCAACACACTGCCATAATAGAAGATGGTCAAACACCTGAGGTGACAAAGACATTACAAGCAGCAACAGCTGTTCATGTAGCCTCACTGACTTCAGAGAAAGGTGAGGCACAGGTGCTGGAAGAACACATTCCCTCCCCCCCCACAGAAAATGCGATTGCCTCAGTTACAATTGAAGGTGAGACTGAAGCTGTTACAATGACAGACCAAGCGGTTGTAGAAAAAGAGCAAATATCCGTAGAGAACGACCGCAATGATGTTCTCCAACACATTGTCATTAGTGAAGAAGGCCAAATAGCTGCTTTTCACATAGCATCTTTGATGTCGGAGACGCTTGAAAATGCAAATGCTACAGTTGCAGATGAAATCAATGTTAAAGGAGAAAAAGAACTCCCAGGTGGTAAAATGGAGGCTGTTGAAGTTGAGCATGCTCCACTGATTAATGTTATTATAAGCAATGTAAAAGATGTCCTGGCTTCGATGCCTGATGCCTCAATTGTGGAAAAGACAGACATTCCTGAACCTTCAATAGATGTAATGTCAACTGAAGAAGAGTACAAAGAAGTTGTAGAGTCTGTAAGGACTCTACCACCAATTGTGGAATTTGATATGATTAATACAGCAGATAAAGCCAATGTGGTTGTGATGTATGTGCCTTCAGTACAGTTGGAGGATAATCATAGTATTCAAGTGCAAGTAGTGGATGTTGATATAAAATCAACAACCGCAACTGTTGAAGCAGCAACTGTTGAAGCAGCAACTGTTGAAACTGTTAAAGTAGAAGTATCAAATGTCAAAGAAATCATAGATATATGCCATAAAATGGATAATGAAGTTGAGAACCTCTCTCCAAATTCTAAAACTGATGAGGAAATAACTGAAGAAGCAAATAAAGTAATTTTGCACAAAGTTACTCAACACGAAATGGCAAACTTGCCAGATATACAAGAATTGGAGGCATATTTACATACCGAATTGTCTGCCAGTCTGGATGAAAGTGTAAATGTGAAGCCAGAATCAAGTGAGATGACTGAAAGTGCACAGAGTGAAGTGGTTGTATGTAAAGTTCAACAAGTGACAGGCATCAGTTTGGAGACATTTATCGAAACTAAAGAAGAAGATACTAGTGTTGAACTAGCCATAGCAACTGAACAAGAAAAGGGTAAAAATATTCCAGAGATTTTAGAGGATGTCACCATCCAAGTGCCTAAAGAGGATCTGGACGGAACTAAAGCTGAACTAACAAATGAATCAAATGTACATTTCTTAGCAGAGGAATTAGTATGTTCAGCAAAAGAAGTAGTCATGCAAAAGCTTGTCGAAGAGCCAATATTACAAACTAACTCCTGTCAGGTCATTACACCCAGTATCTCTGGCATTGTACTACCTCAAAACAGTGGTTTTATCTCCTCAGTAGGGAATGTTGAATCCCCTTCTAGCCTTTCAATAGAATTCAAACTTAATATACAATTTGAGCAAACAAAGGCTCCAGACACCCCACCACCTGTAGTAGAGAAAACGGAACCTCTAAAACCGACAGACCTGTCTGAAATTGGGGTTCAGGTATCTGAGAGACTAGAATCATTCAGAGAGCCAGAGGTCATTCAAAGTGTTGAGTACCTCAAACAGAA
This sequence comes from Percopsis transmontana, assembly GCA_025447815.1. Taxonomy (NCBI): domain Eukaryota; kingdom Metazoa; phylum Chordata; class Actinopteri; order Percopsiformes; family Percopsidae; genus Percopsis; species Percopsis transmontana. The sequence continues at coordinate 44,777 of JAOEHI010039508.1, forward strand.
GGAGGTGTCAGAGGTTGGAATTCAGGTAACAGAGAAAACCGAACCAGTCAAAGAGCCAGAAAGTCCCAAGTACCTTAAACAGACTGAGATTTCAGAAGTTGGTGTCCAAGTAACAGAATCAGTACAACTAGTAAGACAAACCGAAACAACTGAAATAGCCATATGCCAGACACACGCAGAGCTATCTGAGGTTGCTACTCAGGTAACAGAAATCACAGGACCAACAACAAAATTAGAATCAACAAAGAGGGCTGTCATCTTAGGTCAGCCAGCGCTTTTTGAAGTTGGCACCAAACCAATGGAATCAGCACAACAAACTGAGTCATATACAGTTTGTATACAACCAGGAACACAAATGAAGATAACAGAGAAAGACATGATCCCTGCTGAACCATTTCTGAACCAGTACAACCAAGTTTGTGTTGAAGGAACAGAGGTATTACAACATGTTCAAAGAGAGGAGGAATATGACCAGGAAGTGTGGCTAGATGCTGAGGAGACTGTATTTATTCAAGAGGGGGCAGGGAAGTGTTGGATTGAGACAGTGGAATCTCTTGAAAGCACCGAGGAAAACCACCAAGGACAAACAGGAATATCTAGCCAAGTCATGGCTCAAATGGAAGAAGCTAAGAGTCTAGAAGAGACACCTAGAATAGAAGCAACATGTGGAACTGAAAGTGAAGGTGAAGATTTTTCTGTTGCTCTTGAGCATCCCGACATAAAGATTTCAGCAGAGACCAGCATTACTTCGGTGGAATAGGATTAATTCTACCCACCCCCACTGTCACCACCGACAGGTAGGCCTCTGCAGTTAATCTTATTCTTACATCAATCATTATTTAAATTACTCACATCTAAAATTCCATGTTAAATGACATCAATCGATAATTATATTGTCTTTTATAGGTTGGACGGGTTGAACAAGTTCCACAACAACAATAGATAATTTTCTTCAAATTCTACTATTCAAACCTTTTTTATTTGCATCATTATTTTTAAATTTTATAAATTTAATTAAGTTTCACAAGTGTGAGACAGTCAGTTTCAAAGCTTTGATTCTAATAATTAATACATTCACACTGTTGTTTGCTGTGTATATTATTTTGGATTAATAATCATATAATTTCATGTATATATATATACCTATACATTTCTTTAAAAGGAACATGTATCTACATAGATAATACAGATTTGTATTGGATAAACTGGATAAATACAAGTGTCTATTCAGAGGCTGCGTAATTCATGTCAATATGAAACACATGAAACTGCTACACAATAGATGTAGCCTACAGTATGTCGTTACTTGTATGGGTAACAATATGTTACGTTTTTTTCCTGACCAAAATAGATAACTAAATCATGTAGATATTTTACTTTTTGTAGGGATTTCATTTTTATCATTATCTATTTCATATACAGTTTAATGATTCAGCAATATTGATAGAAATTAATGATCAAATGTGAAATTATAACTACCATTTCTCACAAATAATATAGACTAAGAATGTATGCAGGTAAAACATTTGAAGAGTGAATAATTATTAGGAAAAACCATTCTACCGAGGCAATAACCAACATGGTATTCGGTTATCTTTTACTTTATTAAATTAAATGCCAGGCTGACCAAAGCTGTGTTCCTCAATTTCAGATCTGAGCACGGTTTGATTGCTTTGCTGACATGGCACATTGCTGTTTTCTAAAATGTAATAATAATAATTACTAAATATTTGTAATTGCAATGTACATTACATATACATATAAGAAATGTGATTCATGTATAATCATCAGAGCCTTAAATGTAAACACAATCAAGGTACTTTGTGTATAACTATGTGTGCATATACTGCAGCAGTGAAGTTGATTGCTGATTGACAGTGCAATATTAAGATTATGTAAGGCCTATTTGATGGCAGTTTAAAAATTGTATGAAATTTTGTATCACGAGGCTGACATTTGAAAAAAATTACATTTCTGCTTATCTGAAATTGTGTAATGTGTTTATATACAGTATTACCTAATATATTGCCAAATGTTTATTAAATAATATGCAATTCATAATTTTATTTGAATAAATAATCTGTAAATGTCTAAGTCTTGTCAAAATGGATGCACATGCACTAAAATATACAATAATTCTGATGGTCAGGTTCATTTTAGATGCTAAACTTTGTTGATAAATATTAAAACTATTTGGTGCATATTTAAAATGAAACGTGAGCTTAACTGTAGTTGTAAATGAAAATACATATATTTAGACAGAAAACACTTTAGCCCACTGATACAGTACCGTCTTTATTGTGTACATTATATCACTATACTGTAATGACTCATATCTTGCATTGCTGAGGCCAGTGACTAATGTTGCAGTGATAGTGTACAGACCAGTCTCCAGTTCTTTGAGTCAAAACCGCTGAGACATCCAGCTCACATGCATTTACAAGTCATATCTATAGTCATATCTATATCACAAAAAACAATATTCCATGGCATAAATTAAAATGAAACAAATACATTCTAAAAACTATTTGCTACATTCAAAGTAAACAAATCTAAATTAACTGATGGATTCATTCATGCTGCCTTCAACAAAAGGTTAAACATCAAATGTAAATATTTAGCATTGTATGGAATTGATAAGACATTGCCAGTGATTATGAACCTTTGTGTAGTGCAGCATTATTCTTTTACTGTATATGTTCCAGTGCATTGTGGAGGTGGAGCTGGTCAGAAGATCACTCTTGCAAGTTCAAACATGACCTTCAATGAAAGAACAAAACAGTGTCAGCACATTGTAACCCATAACTTAATCACTCTGAAAAGTGAAAACTGGCAGAAAAAGAGCATATATTTGAAACTAACATAGCATTTGAATATTTAATTAAACGTAGCACTGGTGGTTGAGCAGTTAAGAAAATAATTGTAAAATTATTATTTATCTATTTTTATCTTTTTAATGAATACTCCTTGATGGTCTTCCCCAGCTCACTGTTGATGATTTAAAAACACAATTGTGCATGCATGCAAGTGCATGTGGCTGTAGGGGGAGGGATAAAGACTGTGTGGGCCTATGAACTCTGCGGTGGGAGGAGTAGAGAGGACTGTGAGCCACTCAGCACTCAGGTGTGGCGAGGAGCACGTTCAGCCGTTGTTACCTCAATGGTGATCAGGATGACTATCATCCACTCCAACCTCAAGCTGTGTTTCTCACTCAGGTGGTTCCTCATCATGTCTGTCAGCTCTGTGCAGTGTTGTAGCTTCTCATTCACCACCTGGGTCAGTGCAAAGGTACCAATACAACACCAATGCCAACCAGGGGGACATTCACAACCGGTAACTGCTCGACGAGCCCACCAAACTGCCTGGTCTTGACGTCTATACATGGCTGTATTTAACCCTATAGACCTATTTATCTGGCATATATTTAATCCAATATTGATTTTACGAGCTATCCAAATCACAATTGCATGGTAACTTAAAATATAAAAAGACAACACTAAAGAATAAAAAAATTTTACAAATTAAATACACTCCAAGCCACGTTTGTTGCTGTTCATTATTGTAGGGGCTGTAACTGTGTTACGATTTAACTAATTGTATCCCCAAGCATGGAAAAAGATAATTTAAAATGACCTGAAAGCAACAGATTATAATTAGATCAATTAAATCCAGGATTTTCTTACACAGGGCTGTATGCTGAGACACTCAGGGCCACAGGGAACAAAACAAGATGTTTGTAATGGGAAAGGGAGATAAAAACAATTCAAAGACCTCAAATAAACACTTGAGCTAAATGATAGATCACCATGCAAGGACAAAGCGCTCAATTTAAGAGAAACTACTATAAAAACAGCAAAACTGCACCAAGCAGTATTGCAGTACAGGTCTACAGTGTTGCAGTGTATATAGCCACCACATAACCATAACAATTTCCCACAATTCCTTACTGTATAATTGGGTGCAAGCTGAATGAGACCAACTCCCATCTTTGAATGGCACCGTTTGATGTCCAATGTACCGTACCTCAGCCTCTAACTCACTTAGTTTCCCTACTCCTGGCTCAGATCTAACCATGTTGCTACAGGGCAGGGTGATCTAAATGTGATCTAAAAGGGAGATGCTATCTTTCAGGAGGACAGGAGGACCCAAGTTCAATGCTCTGGGTTGACCCTCCTGAAGTATCATTCAGCAGGGCACTAAATCCCTATAAGCTTACAGAAGAGACGTTATGTGGTATAACCTGTACTTTGACCTCCCTGCACAGGGCAAGAGTATTATGCTGAATTAAATATTCTCCATAAGCTTTAATTACCTTGACTCTCCGGTTGATACTAAGGAACTGGCAGGTTTTGTCATAGAGCTGCTCCAAGTTCTCTCTGTCCCAGTAGAAATCAGGCGTGATGAGCAGATCGGAACTCAGGTTTATGCAATGTCTGTCATATCAGATTATGAGAAAGAGATGTTTCTTTAAAGAGCTACAGTAGAGTTTATACCATGAAATAATTCATTTCTGTAATATTGGCTGATACTTATCGGACCTGTGCAAATTTAGCAAACCTACAGTAAGACCTAAAGTATCTGGTATTGAGGTCACGTTTAAACATTTGAAACAAATTTAGACCACGAATATAGAAATGGAAATCCACATATAATAAAATAGAATTAACCTTAAAGAAAATAGCTCTCCAATCTTCTGCATGACTTCTGCCCTAGAAAGCTTAACTCTTTTACCAGACTTCAACATCTGTAGGGGTTGGGGGGGGCAGTTAAGACATTATTAATTAAAAGGAGGACTTCGGGTTAGCAGAATTATGAACTTCACACACAGTGCTTTACTCGGAAAAAACATCCATTAGAGATAATCAATTATTGATCATTTTGTTGACTTTGAATTTAAAGTGCACATACTTTACCTCTGGAATTGATTGAATTGACTCTACAAAGTTGTCTAAGAACACTTCCCATATCGCCAACTTCACTGGAAATAAACAAAAATAAACGACTTAACTGCGATTACATATTGTGCATATGGGATATTGCTACAATAAACAGAAAAAGATTTTAGTTTATTCATGCATGATATACAGATTCTCACCTGATAAACATAGTGCATTTGAGAATGCAAATTTATCCAAAACAGCGTTATCATGATCTATCTCTTTATTCAGTAGAAAGTTACCACGTTCAAGCTTTGAATTTCCCCTATGAACAAAATAACAGAGTGACTTTGAATAAAACACCTGAAAAACAAGTCATTTACATAAATAAAAATGAACTAAGCCATAACCTTAGCATCATCTAGAGCAAATGGTTAGAAGAACATACTCCCCAAATGTGTAGTTGATCTCTTCATTTTCCCAGTGGACTAATGCTACTTCATACGGCTGGATCTCATGCTGTTCCAAAATTCTCATCGCTTTCTTCATCTGCAAATAATGTCAATGGGTTCTAAAGTAAAATTATAACCAAAGAAATCATAGTGATGATTTAAATTAATTATCTAAAAATTTGACTTTACCGTTTTCTCCTCAACATTCCAGAAAACCACTGATCCTTCCCTAAAATTTTAGATGCGAGATGTTAATCCATAATGAAACAAACATATTTAAGCTTTAAGTGTGGTACAATTTATGTACAGCACAATGGCATAAATCAGCCTTTATGAATTAGGCCTACTTTGTGTACTTTGCTCTACCTGAAGAAGAAAATTAGTGCATTGTCATCTGATTTTGCAGTCATGTCTGTACTTATCACCAGTACATTTGAGGCATCTGAAAGGAAAATGCCATTGTCTGAGATTGTGTGTTCAACATTTAATTGACTTTCTTTATACGCGCACTCATACTTGTATAACAAATTTGAGTCACATTAACAGCAAATTATTTTTGGATGTTCCAAGTAATAAAATGTATATAACTATATTATTGGGTTTTGGGAGCCTGCATAAAGCACATATTCAGATGCATATTCTGCACAGGAGTTTTAAAAATTACAAATAATAAGTCATGATCACATCAGCATAACAGTGTAATCAATTACAATTATGTATTCATACCTCTTGGCAAATCTACTTCGCAGAAGCCATGGCCTATCAAATCATGGCAAAGTGTTGGCAAATGGTACTGTTCTGCTGTTGCAAAAGCAATACACTGCATCATGTCCTACAGGGAGAGACAACAATCACTGAGTAATTAAGGAAATCATTAATCAAAGAAAAGATAAATGTAAATCACTCTTCAGAATGATGGTCAACTAAAGCACCTTGTTCTCATCCTGGGAAGGCTGGTTGGTTCTGGATGGTTGCTTTGTTCTTGGTCCTTTAGGAATCTTCTTTCCTGTAACCACTTGGGATTTCAAACCTGATTTTAATACAGCTTTAACAAGGTTTGTGGAATAAGGACGCTTCTGTGCATGCCGACACTCTGACATAGCAGGCACTCCAAGGTCAGCTAATATGGAACTGCTGAGTCTTTGAAACCGATGAAAAGCATGTGGGCCATGTTGTGTCCAACTAGGCTGTTGATCATTAGTGATCAAATAACAGTTTCTTGGAAATATTCTTGAGGTTGGCCAGGTTGACAGAGTCCTAGGTTGCAATTCAGACTTCCATTGCTGGGTAGATTGTAAGGGTCCGGTCGGAGAAAACACACACACTGATGTACTCCTTATAGGCCGCTGGACTGACAGTCTGTACCACATTATCCGAAGAACCATCTTTGCTGCCACTTAACACATTACTAAAAGACAGAAAACTGGAGTCATTTCAATGGCAAATAGTACATCACATTACACATTTTCTTCATAGTCAGCAGTCTGAATTGTCTCTGTAAACACACATTTGATATCTCATTTACGACTTAAGATTGATGTTCTGTAAATAACACCACTTAGTTCATTCATTATGAAATTTAATATAAAGCCAGCTAAGGCTTACCTTGAATTATCTCACGAGGGTAATATTTTACTGATGCTGATTTACGGCTGCATTTTGCCCCACAAAATAAGATTGAATAACATTTTGAGATCTAACATTCTGAAATGTGGTAAAAGTGGTTATTAATGGCTGTGTACCACATGCAATGTTACTGTTACCATTCAGTAAATCAAGTTCACTTGCCACAGATAAACATGTAAAACACATCTATTGTTATTACAAGATTACTTACTAGGCTTTGTAAACGACACATTTGAGGCAAAATGTCATTCCACCCTATCTATGACTTCTTGACAGCGTTGTATATATTTGATCTTGGATAATACACTTTCTCTTGACACTTCCTGGTTGAATGACGTAATCTCGCAACTATAGCCTACGTCACGACGTTTAATAAATGTCAAAATATTTTGCCGTGTTTGCTGCTTAAAAAAAAATCACAAATCAATTAAAAATATGAATAAACATTTATTACAATTTAAATTATGGTTAGCATCCAAAGATCTGCCGGCCGGGTCTTCACCATGCCATTGACCGACAAGATAGCGCCGCCTCTGGTAAAGCATGGACAAATGTTTTGTGTTGCCTAGAGACTTTACTAAACAGGACATAAGAAACTTTAGGATAGTACATTCCTTTAAATATCTCTAACTATGGAAGTTACGGAAAACCCTGTCGAGGTAGGCTAAGCAGTTTGTTGTTACAATTGTGTATGAATGTATAAATTATTTCTTGCATCATTTAACTGCTGAATACCTATAAAAGCCTATGTATAATTGAAATAGATTTTACATACATTTGAACATTACTTTTCAAATAGGAATGATTTATTTGATTTAATAAAGGCGATTGAATAGTTTTTACAATACAATAATGATTACTTCAGAGGATTAGTCTTCAATAATAAAATACATTGATATAATCTAATTAGGCAGATAAGTACAATGAGAGGGAGAGGCTGAAGATGAGAGTGGCTGTCTTAGAGGAGAGTGTGAGGTCCTATGAAGTGGAGTGTAAAGCCAGCAGAATGACTGTGCTGAGACTGGTGGAACAGCTCGAACAGGAGAGGAGGAAAGCCACCAGCAGTGCGACAGCACTGGATTCACTAAAAGTGGTACACGCGGACACACACACACACACACACACATACACACATTCAAAGAGAATTTTAATTACATTAAATTTGAATGATATCTAATTTTATGGTTAAAATGTGCATGCAAATGTGCATGCATTTTAGTGGTGGTTAGGCCCCTACGGTTGTTTAAATTATATCTTTATAAATCATTTAATGCTTTAGGCTATTAAAAGAAGTAGCCTAATATTAACTTCTAAGTAATATTAAGTCTTTTTAAGGGTTGTAGCAATACAGGGAAACATTGTCTATTTTTTGTGTTTTTTTCATGGATATGGTTCCATCAAAAGATTTAGGAAATCACTTTAGGTGTACTTGCCAATGGCGGTGAGGCAGTGTCTGTTACCATAGTAACAGGATTTAGCATTTGACATGTTTGACAACAATGTGGTTTGTATTTTTCTCAGGAGTTAGATGGCATGGTTTTGGGGAGGAGGAACACAGATCTGGAAAAGCACATCCTAACAGAAAGGCTTGAGGCCAGCAGGCGGGTGATAGAGGCAGCTAGTCAGGAAACACGCTGTTTGGAGAAACAGGTTGAAGAACTTGAAAGAAAGGTCCAGACAAGCCAGGGGGAGACCCAGGCAGCACGGAAACAACAACAAATCTTCCTAGAGAAGGTGGCTGCTCTCCTGCAAGGTGACTCTGAGAAAGCCTTCCTGCCAACAGAGAGAGACATTCTACATAAACTGGACACATTCCACAACATGGAAGAGATCGCTAAAATGGTATTACGTAATGGTTATATAATATAGGCCTACTATGAATATAATATGACATAACTTGTCATACTCTAGGCAATTTGATCTCCCCGGGGTAGTGTGTATGATCTAGTATAATTATGCAATTATTTTATAACGTCCTATTTTGACTGCGGTCATGTGAGCCGGCGTTCGTAAAAAGACGGTCACGCCAGCCGGCGTTTAGATTGTGCTGTGCGTCTATAT
>JAOEHI010039520.1:0-22276 GCA_025447815.1 Percopsis transmontana
ACACACACACACACACACACACACACACACACACACACACACACACACACACACACACACACACACACACGTCAGGTGGAGGGTTTATAATCAAAAAGTCCACTAGATGCAGAAAGACCTTCCACCTGCATAGAGAATTACGAGGCTAGGGGTCAACCGATTATCGGCCTGGCTGATTATCGGCCTGGCTGATTATCGGAGACGATATTCAGCGTTTTACAGTTATCGGTATCTGTATTATTTTATCAGATTGCCAATAAACATACATTTTTAAATGCGCTTCTTAGGCTCTGATGCAGCCGCCTCTCTGTCTGTAGTGCAACATGGAGAAAGTCTTTAGCACGTTTTGTGGTGGAGTTTGTATATTAAAATTTTTTTTGCAAATGAATATCGGTTCCAAATATCGGTCTCTTACATTACTAATAATCGGTATCGGCCCTGAAAAAAACATATTGGTCGACCCCTATGTAAAACACTATTTTCTAACAGGCTTGCACTCAGTTGAGCTAGCACGCTCACATACTAGCGCTGCATTCGGCAGGCAGTTGGGTGTTGAGAGCGGAGCGGCGAGATTAATTTCCTATGCGAAACAGCGGTGTAGGAGAGGGGACAGCGAACCCCGCTCAGTGGCAAAGCGAAAGTTGACGAGTTTATGTTTGCAGCGCCGCTTGGAGCGGTAGCCAATGAGAGAGCAGAAACTAGGTTACATGCTTGTTTTAGATTTGACCATGTACAACTACAAGTTGCTACAAATAAAATGTTTCAAATTCCATTGGGTTCCCTGTTGAGTTTGTCTAAGTAGCAATGATTTTCATAAATAGCTTGTTGCTAGGCTAAACTATGGAAGTAAGATAGAATTAAACAAACATTTGCTTTTCGGCAGACAGTGGGTGATACAGCAGTATTACAAACATAAAAATTGATATTTCTATTTTGTTTACACTAATTTATGATGGTAGTTGTACACCATCTGCGCCAAATTTGGGCGACACCTGGCAATCAAATTGTTTACTAGAGCACAAAGATCATAGCGCTGCTTCTCCAAACTGATGTGAATTCACACGGTGTCTGTCTGGGAATCAGACACAAAGATTAACAAGGTGTGTTGCTCGCGCTTGCATGTGTGCATAATTGTAATATGAGCCGGCGCCCCTATGGGTGTCATTTAATCAACACATCTGGCTGGGTACAAATGCACGCCTGGGGTCACGAGCCTGAAGCCCGCAGCACCGCGAGTGACATCGATACCAGATCCTGTGAGAGACAGGAGAGCTGTTGCTTCATCGCAGTGTTTCTCGTCCTCTCCTTACTCGTTTATCGAGGTAAGCTGGCACGTGGGCTCGCTGCAGTGCTGATGACAAGCACTCTGCCTCTAGCCTTCCATGTGAGGAGGAGGAAGACAGAAACATGTTATTCTTCTTTTTGTGCCAATGTAAGCCTCACCTCTTCTTCAGCAAACCAGATCAAACTGCCTAGAATGCTCTAGAATGTTCTATCCAGTTACAGGTGGTCAGGTCACCGTTTTCTTTTTCTATATTTGAATAGGTAAAGGAGAATTCTGGCTAGCAAGTCCTAACATTGGAGATTGTCAGAACACTACACAATGAAGCATTTGTTTAGAAATCAATGTTGGATGTAATTATCATTTCAAAACTGTTTTAGCAGAGCAATGAACTGTAGGTCACTTCAAAAATAGTACAGCATGGATTTTAAAAAGGAGCCTACCGCCCATTTGTACCATTAATGTATGATGTGCTCCCAAAAGAGAGAGTGGGGGGGGGGGGGGGGGGTATGGGCGTTGCAGATCCAGGCCAGACAGCTAGCAGTAGAATTTTGGTAGTCGGTACAGTAGCAGAGCTTCGTTTGGGGGGTGGGCGGTTGGAAGGGGAAGGGGGGGGTTGTTGGAGGGGGGTTGGGGAATACACAAAGCCGTAAATATAGAGGTTGGACAACTCTGTTTCAAAATGATTTTTTTTATTTACTAATAAATACTACTTTAATACTTTTTCCTCACACACTGCTTGCTTGACATAAATGTGGGAATCATATTGAAGCATTATTATGATCTTATTATGCATCATTAAATTCAGTAGCCTACATACATAGGCTATGCCAGGGAAAAGTGTTTGCAGAAGAGCTCAACATGTAACAGCCAATTCTTTTGCTGCTTTATTCAAAAGGCAGAATTCGTGAAGAAGTCTATTTCCCCGAATTGTCTGAATATTTGGAAATAGACTTCTAAACGACTTATGTGTGACTTCTTTTGTAAGCATCGATAAACAGCCCCCCCTGCGATAATTGACACACACACTGAATGGAGGTGCTATGTCAGAGAACAGAAGAAGAGAAAAGGTAAAACACAGACTGTTCAGTCATTTTATACAGTTTCTTTACAGTTATTGAGGTGAACCGACACGGGTGTATCTCTGTAGGGATCCTTGTCATGTTATCAGACACTTAACATGTATGTCAGTGGCAAAAACAAGTGCTTTACTTTGCTTGCATCATAGGATTACATTGTATAGCCGTTTGACCTTGGGTAACAAAATGGCGCCTATTGTTGAGTTGCCCAAACTCTCTTTATTTCTAGGCTTTTGGCTAACACAGTCATGTGAGGAGACTTTAGACCTGGCCCAGCAGGAAGGCGCTGGGAAAGAAGCGAAGGGAAGTTGGCAGGAGCTGTCGCAGAGCCATGAGCACGCCTGCTGCGATACAGAGGAGGTCTTTCACGCCACCGGCCCACAAACATCCAGACAGAGTGAACAAGAGCAGGGAGCAGGACAAACATGTTAAAAGACTCTGTGATGCACATCATTATCACCAGCACTCACTGGACTATTATGACACATGCAGGCACACCGTCAACACATAACCACAGAGAGACAGGGCAGACAGCAATACAGAGTGACAGACACAAATAAAGAGAGTGTGAACAGCAACAGAGATCCTCCAGTCAGTTCTGTGGAGATTTTGTGTGTGCGTGCGAGAGAGAGCAACAGATGTAACCGTATTTGAATAATCTCTCCAGGAATGGAAAACTGATTAATCCTGGCAGAAGGAACCTGGGGATTGGAGCCGAGATGGGCTCTCGTGGGGCAGTGATTCAAGAGAACTTTGTACAAGGAGCAGTGGTAAAAGCAGTGTTCAAAAACGGAATATATTTTAATAGAATGAATGTCTAAAGCGCCAGACACCTAACGCGATTCGCGAATACCTATATTATTTTAATGTATTTTAAAAAAAATAATAAATTAACTTTGGATGGATTCAAGTAAAACACAAGTGAAATGTATTCTCCTAAAGACCAGGAGTGCTCATTTTTTCCTTGCGTGACGTCATCACAGGGCACGAGCAAAGCACACAGTCTGAGTTGTTGGGAACCATGGAGCACAGGCAGTTAGGGACACCGGCACACAAATGTCAAATACACATAACAAGCTGTTCTTAGTTCAGCATATAGATGTAAGTAAGGCAATGACATCCTGTGCTTAAAATATGATATTAACAGTGCCACTGTAATTTTTTCTAAATTAAACTCAACCTGCAACACCATTAAAAGTACCGTCTTTATTATCATTTAGAAATAGTTGCATTAAGATCTGAAGACAAAACTAGTAAACGTCCAACTTGAAATGTAACCCGAGATATAAATTGACAGAAATTAGAACAGCTGACAGAGCTTGCCGTACAAACCATATATACATTAAAATGTGTACAACAGTCACCTAATTCTGTTACCTGTTTGTTTATTCTATTTTTCTGTAAATTATTTCATAGGTTTATTGTATATATTATATTTTTAAATCTATTTTTGTGTTCGTCTTGTGCCTGCAGAGTCAAGTGTGCACTACAACCAAACATTTCGCTACCATTTGTTGCTGCTGCTCTGTGTGTGCCCAATAAAACATTGAATCTTAATTATCCCTACAGAGTCTGACAAATTACTAACACCCACAAACATTACAGAACTGTACACACAACACACACAGTCTGAAAACCTGCAGTCTGGTGTTATTTCACTGTAATCCTAGACTACTGTATATACACACACACACATGCATAAAATGCAAGTCTAGCAGAACCAATACAAAATATTAGAAGCCAGTAGCCACGCCTATGCTACTCAAAAGAACATTCCCGTTTTTCCCTAATTCCTGAAAAGCTGACCGAGCTGGTATGAGTCTTCTGTCTGACTTGTGATGTTTCCTGAGGATGATGCACAGCTGGGTGCAACCACACAGGGGAAGGAAGTGGTGTGCAATAGGAGAGCTGGCCGGCTACTGCGCTGTATGCTGGGCTGCCTGCCTCCCTGCTCCAAAAGTAAGGCCTTCAATCTGCTCCCTGCTCCATGATGACCCCTGCTTCCCCAGCACGACTAGCCAGGGTCAAGGTTCAGAGCAAGATGTAGAGACAGGACTGCAGCTCTGCACCGCTGGCCTGCTCGGCACTTCTGTTCACTTCACCTTTGTGTGAATATATGTCTTTAGGCGTGAGCGTCTGAGTGTGTGTGTCTGTGTGTGTGTGTGTCTCTGGGAGCAGCCGGGCGTGGCAGACAGGTGGCGACAACAAATCGCATAAGAAGAGCTTTCCGGTGGACCGGTCAGTGGGTCGCTGAGCCCGGAGAATTACAGACATTACTTCTGGAGGGAGCTGGAGCATTCCCCTGTCCTGCTCTGTCTGCGATTCATAGCTTGGCTCTCAGGCCCTGCCCAAAACAGGCCCAGTGGAGAGCTCACTTTCTTCCCAAAACTGTATCTCAGTGATTGTTTTCCACCAGCGGTTGCCAGGGGAGATAATTTGCCTAGTGAGGTTGTTTTTCCATTGAATGGACAGAGCTGTAACCACTATGGCCTGCTGAGAGAGGTAAGATGTAGCTGTCTGAGAGCCACAGCCCCATCAATCCAAGTCCCTCTTTGCCACAGACTGTCACTGATAATACACCATGTACCCGGTCATTTGCTAGTGCTTGGGAAGACGTCCTAATCAAGTAGATAGCAGCTTGCACACCGGCTGACCTAAAATAACCAGAGAGATTCTTACTTGGAATACGAGTAAGGGTTGCCTCCTTGGGGGAAGGCATCAGTGTTTCACTAAGTGTGGCACAGAGCCTTTATATTCCCAGAGGGGATGGTCCTCAGTGGCTCCGCAGCCTGGCTGGTTGAACATGGTCCTGCTCCAGATGTGGAAAGAGTGCACCCCTCATAGCCAAAAAGCTACTCAGGAACCATGTTTACTTTCTCCCCTTGACATCACTCGCAATAGGCACCTACTCAAGACACACACACCAAGTCTCACAAGCACACACAATATCAACTCTATGTCTTACATAAAAACACACACACACACACACACACACACACACACACACACAAACATTTATTTATTTTTATTAGGCAGAGACAACTATGTCTTTTTGTGGCCCCACAGCGATAAGTTATTTTATTACTTTGTTCTTTTGTTAAGAGGGTCGGGTGGGTGGGGCAGTGCCACTAAAATAAGCCTGGTCAAAGTTTGTATGCAGTAGAAATACCGCGCACACACACACAGCAGTCTCTCAGAGCACTGGGATGACCTGAGGAAACGCAGGTAGACAGTTACATATTGACAGAGGCTTTAATAAATCATCCATTAACCCTGCTCATGGCCACCCATGTAAGACTTGTTTTCTTCCCGTTAGCAATGCCATTGGTGTTAAGTGGAAAGGTCATTAATAGCAGTCAGAAAAGCAGTAAATAGCACAATTCAAAGAATCTAGATTAGGTCTTGTGTTCTGGAGCACGTATGATAGCATCAAAGCAGAAGTTTGTGCAGGAAACACTGAGCAAATGTGATGAACAAAAACACAGCTGCTATTTATATTATGTTGTGCATCTATTAGGGTAATTACGGTACTCACAGCAGTGCAGCAGGAAACACTGATGAACGAGCAACAAATAAAGTTTGATAGCCAACCATACACTACACAACGGTTTCTTTTGCTGGCGTACAGTCAAGCAAGATGCTATATTACTTTGCATGCCTATTAGGGTAATTACAGTAGCCATGTCACATTGAGTGGCCGCGGTCTCAGAGCCAGATATGAACTTTTTTCCACAATATAGAACTATAACATAGGCATCACACATCTGCTCACACTAGAGGTTTTTGTGTCAACCAAGTCAACATTGAGTTGAAAGTTCCGGGGACAGCTCAAATTTGGGTCAGAACGTAACTGACCACATGCTACCAAGCGTCAGAAATCCACCAAGCCCCCATGATGAATACCAAAACAAATAAACATTAATTGAACACCATACAAGTTCAAAAACTATTCTTTATATTATAGGTTAAGCCCAGGTAAGCTTGTTTTTTTCTGCATAATGTCATCACAAGGCACAAGAATGGATTCACAGACTGTGGCACAGAAAACACTAATACGCATGTTTTGTATGACGTTCGCCCCCAACGCGCAGAAGTCATATTCTGTATTGGGATTTTGAGTCATAATTTCGTAACCATCCAAAGCAGACTTACCACTAGCTATGAGGTTGTGATACGATAGCATATGCACCCGTAGAAGACACAAGTCCGTATGATATCAATCTTGTTTTAAGTAATAAGAGAAGTACTACACTACCCACAGGCCTCAAGTAGTAGAGGACTTAATTACGGAGGGATATTTTATTTCTTAAATGGCGAAAAGATTCAATGTTGTAAGAGAAGATAGTTAACAATAGCTAAAAGTGACTGAATAAGAAAAGTAATACAAAAACAATTTTCTTATATGGATTCATACTATGCACACATTTCAAGAATATAAACACTATGAGAAGGATTCAATTCAAGAAGAACCAGAGCCCTTAAAAAAAGTGGGCGGTCACTGTTGAGCTCCATTAAGATCCACCCAGTATTTGCTGCATGCACTCTATGATTAAATGAATGGCCACTATTTTTACAAGCACCCATGATTGAGCGAGAGCCTCCCTTCTCTTTCAGGTACAACGTTTGGGTACTACGTTTTGGGGCAACAGTCAGTTAGCCAGACTGACAGTTACTGCTTGTAACTGGCTACTGGCTTTGTAGAAAAGGCACTTTAACATGTTTCGAATAAACATTTTCTTTGAGTACCTACAATGTTAATTTTAGCATTAGCTGAGTATTGCAACATGTGCATGTCAAGTTTATACCGCCGTGTTCCGATAGCGGTCATGTGTCAGTAGCAGTATTTGTCTAGCAGCAGGAGTGATGAGAGGACGAAGTGGAACAGGAACTTCCTGCTGAGCGAACAGACACTCCAGCGCTGCCCCTCTGACCTGGCCAAAGCACGCACGCACACGCGCACACACACACCTATCTTAACCCACCTGACTGTCCACAGAAAAACAGATTTTTGGAACATGCCGCACTACGGCTGATAAACCAGAGGAAACATGACTCTCTCTGGCCATAGTACAGACTGTCGTACTGATAGTACACTGCAGTATACTATCTAGGTTCTAGGTAACACCCCATTCACTATTCACCTCCACCTGTGAACAGTGAGCTTGAGACAGCAGGAAGTGTAACAGGAGTCTGTATGAGGCAGGGCGGGTCATGCTGACGTCAGCTCACTCTGCTCAGCAGACCAGTTTGGTCGGCTGAATGTTCAGCAGAAGAGTAAGGAATGTTTGAGGAATGTTTACAAAGAACCTGGGGCTACCGTCATTGGCATCCAGTCAGAAGTTGTGACATAACGGTGGAAGGCGCTGGTAAACGGAAGACGCAAATTTTGAGTTTACACAGTAGATTCAGGATGTAGCACAGTCAAAGGTAGAGCAAATCCTTAAAACTAGAAACAGTGAGAAGCTAAAGGGGGTCCAGAACTATTTTAAGCCTTCAAGTTATTCCCTTGTTCCCTTATTCTTTTGTCTTGTAGAGAAGTAGGCTGTGGGATGTAGGAGTAGTAGGACGCTAACATATTGAAAATTGTTTAGGAGGTACAGAATAGTGGTTCTTAACCACTATCGAATACTGGCCCATACTGAAGGATACAGTGAGACTGCAACGTGATTCAACGCTATAGATACAGGCTACATTTGACAATACAATTATGATACAACCATAAATAAAATGTGAATTTTATAATTTAAAAAATAACTAGACAATACATCTTTTGCCCCCTAACAAAGCACATTGCAAGCACCTGGTGGTCCCACACATTGAAAACCAGTAGTAGAAAAGCATCGGGCCACTAATGATTTTACAGGTACACTGTAGCTCTACAACTTCCCAGGTACAGCGTATAGGTGAATGTGGAACACTGTAGGTGTTTTGGACTATGGACTCAATGGTGTCAATGAGAGCATTATCAGCATTTGGACAAACTGGAGAAGTGGAGTGTGATTAAAAGGAAATAATGCCATAACAGGCAAGCAGTTGAGCAGGCGGTTCAATTCTGCAAAGCGGGGACTCCGGCAGGGAATTAAATCATTTCACACACACACACAGATACACAAAGAGAAAGCAGGTGAAGTTTCATTCCAGGACACTGGTGATACGGCTGTTGGTAAAATAATAGCCACTGCAGGATGAAAGAGGCTATGTCTTGAGTAAAGCACAGCATTTCTTACCACCAAACCACCCAACACAGCTTGGAAATCATCTCTCCATGTACCTAAACCTCCTTAATGAGGCAGGAGATGTTTCTGGATGGGTCACGGTGTTCATCGCGAGACAAGCCAGGCGACGCAAGCCAGCAGATGTTCAGCCATATTTTAGCCAAATATAAAAAATAAAAAAAAGGTCCAGGCATCCAGTTAGGACACTCCTTCCCCTGCCAGAGACCAGGTCCAGTCAGGCAGACAGAGCAACAGATAGGCAGGCAGGCAGGCAGGCAGGCAGGCAGGCAGGCAGGCAGGCCGGGACTGCAGCTCAGCAGGGATGGAAAATTACCAGGCCCCCACAATCAGCTGGCCTCCTTTGATCAGCGAGAGCAGAGGCACCAATTACTGTGGGATAATGGGCAAGCCTCAGAGGCCTGATGAGGTGCAGTCAATGTGGGCACAACGGGTCAGTGCCCAGCAGGCAAGGGCCTGGTCAACAGGGCGCTGGGAGCCAAGAGCACACGGTTCCCCCTCGCTCGAACGCTCCAAGAAGGCGGTCGAATGGACAGGCAGCACAGCAAAGCTATTGTACCACTCTTGCCGACTCAGCACTGTGGTACCCTATCGCAGGCCTGCCATCTCTCCCCCCTCCGAGGACCGCTTAGAGGATGTACGTCCTGGGTCACATGTAGCTGGGCTCATCTTCAGGGGTCTTTTATCTTCATGCAATTTAAAATACACACACACACATACACACAAGTACAATGCATGCAGGCAGTATTGGCAGCACTCTGACACAACACAGGAAACGCACACGCACCCATCTCTAAGACAGAGACATTTACATTCTTCCTACGTTGCTTCACCTTATCCGGGGGAGTGTCGTCTCACAAAGTACAGTGTGGAATATGAACGAATGCTACATCCTCTCTCTCGCTTCTCCCTGTCTCTCTGTTACAAGCACACACTAGCAGTACAAAAAATAACAAAAAACTACTAGGCCTTCCTGCTCAAAGCAAAACCTGATACTTCATTAATAATTGACACACTTTTCTTGCGATAGTGAATGTTTGTCATTGATCAGACTGAAGCACTACTGTAGCACTGTGAGCAGCTTACAGATCGATTGTGCACTTATAAATCATCATTCTCCCCATCAAGACAGGGAACAACACGATGGTAATGGCCAAACACCAGAACAAGGTATCTGTAACATCCCCAGGTCTATTGGTGAACCCAGTCATATCCCAGCACAGCTATCCAACAACATCACGATAGCCAGTAGACTGTGAACCGGATACGTCCCTGTTATACAACACAGAGTGCCGGTCCAAATAGACCCAGATGGACCGGGAGGAGCTTCCCAATAAGCCATGAGTCTGCAAAAAAAAAAAAAACGAGGCCCGAGGAGAGAAAGCCTGTTTATCAAGCCTGTTTATCAAGCCTATTTCTACCAACCCAGGGTTTGTATTTATTTAACAATCAGGGATGCACTTATTGATCTCTATTCCCTATAGTAAACCTAATAAACCATGTCTGAGGAACATCTACTTTGAATATCAGGGGATGTTGGACAACAATCATTAACATACCATTTATGTTGACATTGAAGCCAATTTGTTGCATGTGCATAAAAACAATACATTCTGTGTGCTTTGACTTCTGACAGTGCATGTTTTAGTCTGGTATCAGCCTGATATAAACACACCAGAATCACTAGCCACAGCTAGCTGAGAAATGATCCCTGCGGTTTGGAGGAGATGTGGGGGGAATTAGGAATGAACTCTCTGGGCATTTTTTGAGCTCCATCGGGTCATCATCGCAGTGCCAGGCAACTGCTGCGGTTACCAGGGAACAGGAGCAACAGCAACATTTAGGTGACGCTAGCAGGGACCAGAGAGACACCACTGTACTGTAAATTCGACCAAGCCGCATAAAATGACAGCAAGCGGAAGGTCTGCCCTGCCGGGGAGACAGGTGACGCGTGCACCAAGTGTGGTCACCATGACTCTGGGTCTCTCACACACACACCTAACTGGAAGAGAAGACCCGTTTGTATCAATTTATTATTATCAATTATTTATACTTCTAATTCAAGACTTTATGATCACTTTGAAGAGTTTTTCATGTCTTTCTAAATGGAGGCCTCTTGCTCAAGGTGTCCAACAGTGTAGACTTTCAGCGTCTTTGGAACCAGCGGCTGGTGCCAAGTTCCCACCCTCCGAGACGTATAGTGGGTCCCTCCCGTCCTGGGTCACTCGTAATTAAAGCAGAGATCAGAAGGCTGAATAAAGCATAAGCTGTCCCAGCCCAGAACGGCTCAGGTATCGCTGTGTACAGGAGGCCCAGGCCTGGCGGTAAGAGACAAAAGGAGCCCCACACCGTCCGTGGGGAAGAGAGACCGATGTAAACCTGAAAAACAACTCCATGCATGCAGTGTGTCTCCCTGTCTCTCACACTCCACCCCAACCCGCCAACCAACCATCATAATCCACTGCTGAAAAAGCCACGACAAAAAGAGAAGCCCAAAGCCCACTGGAGCTAATTAAGGGCTGCAGATATTGTCCCACATGGGGACTGCCAGGGAACTTTGTGTTAAAAGTGCTAAAACCCCAAGCAAAACACAGCCACAGAAAACGTGCTGCTTTTTAGGAGCCGACGCGTCAATTAGCTTCCTATGATGAAATGCCTATGGTGACAAATAATGCAGGGCCATGATAATTATTTAGGACATTATTGTACATAATGTTCTGTATGGAGAAGTTAATGACTATTAAGACATTGGTACAACACGCTTGCTAACATTTCCATCCAAGCCAGAACTTTAAACCAACGCTGCAGTTCCCAGACACAATTTTAAGCCACTTAAGTGGGCACATCTGAGATGCCTCTTCGAATATCTCCCCTCTGGTTAAATCTTTTCACATAGAGCGAGTCTGTTGGCCCTTCTCCCAATCAGCGCTGGATATGTCCACATGTAAACCTGACAAGCCCAGATGGTTTGTCTCCTTCCTATTGACCATGTACCGAGTGCCACACAAGGCATCAGGGTCTTAATGACAATAATTAAAACAGTCTGTCCTATTCAGTGATCATTAGGTAAGCGTTACCAACTTAACTTGCATTCAAGCGACTGACACATCATCCATATCATGTACCTACCCTAATAAAGAATTCACCAGATGCCCAGGAGGGCTGACCAAATGTAGCTTTAAAAAAAAGAAAGAGGAAAACAGGGGCATCGCTCCTCCTCTCAGAATTAGATGCAGTTAACACATGACAATGAGACACATGACATACGCCATTCAAAGCAGGAGCTGCCATCAGAGGACATAGCTCAGTGTTGCACACTTTTCAGCAGTCACACAGACTACCAGCTGCCAAGCCGGGGCTTCTCTTCTGAGGCTATGGCATGAAACATGGAGTAAAGGTGGTTTCACTTACAATGTGACTCACACAAGGCACAGACACTGAATTCACTCTTGCATTATTCTCCTCTCAAACAACAGCTAGACTGGCTGTTTCTCTCAACAAATGATGCGATACTCCCTCATCTCCCTCGGTCTGCTCTCAAAAGTTGAGCAGAGTCAAGTGTTCTATCGTCTACCCTACATGAAAGACACCTTTGAAATTCAGCTTTTGATTAAATTCAAAACAACTCCAAAACAAAATCACAACACTCACTTGGACAGCAAAAAGAAGTTTACCTTCACAGAACGTAGCCTACCTAGAATAGCATACATGGTATACCAACAGACACCAACACCAACCTGACCATGTATAATTCCATATAGAAAGAATAGTAACATGGGGCTTTTGTCTGCGATGTCCAAAAACTTATCAGCAAGCAAAATGCCGGGCTAAAATCGTGTAGTGTGAACTAGGCATTAGATTT
Organism: Percopsis transmontana; assembly: GCA_025447815.1. Taxonomy (NCBI): domain Eukaryota; kingdom Metazoa; phylum Chordata; class Actinopteri; order Percopsiformes; family Percopsidae; genus Percopsis; species Percopsis transmontana. The sequence goes on from JAOEHI010039520.1 coordinate 12,457, forward strand.
AAATATCGATATCCGAGAACATGAATTAAACTTGCCCAGGGATTAGATTTCTATTTATAATAAAATCCTTGATTTGATTTTGTATTCATTATTTTAAAATTCCACACAATTAATTAATTTAATTAGGCTATGCTTTTAAAAAGTGATGGGGACAAAATCGGCATTTGGTGGGGTGGTAGGGACATGTCCCCAGGGTCCCCAATGTAAATGACACCCTCATGCAAATAGTGACCTTGCAAGTCTTCTAGTGTATGGTTATCTTAATATACATAAGCTAAAGCCACACATCTCTACACAGCACTATCAACAAATGTGTAGTAAAATGACAACCAGCCTATTTAGGACATCGAAAGTATTGACTAATGAGCTGGGTGTTTCAACTGAATCGATAATTTAGTGCCTCTCACAGTCTATTCTAGATCAATCATGGTCGGGTCCAAATGCCGATATTCAAAGACTGTGGAAATGTTTAGTTTGCGTTTATTGTGAGAAATACTGTATTGTTCCAAAGCTAAGATGTGGAACCAATACAAAATTATAACCGACAATATGACTATATATTATTACGCAAGACAGCATGGTTTGACATGCAGTAGGGTACTACCCATTTGTGGTGTGGTTTGGTTCGTGGTCAGTGACGGTGGCCAGGAATGAAACTTTCTTTAGAAACAAATCTTGGACCGACACATTTACAGTTTCAATACCTGCATTTCACCAGATCACTGCTTAAATGCTGGCCTATCACTTACAACATTGTCACAGACAATATTTAACACTCTACGAATGTCAAATGTCAAATAGGTAAGTTAGCTGGCTAGCAGCGCTTAGAGGCCGAACACTCAGACATGCTCTTTATTGACCAGCCAGGTAACTTAGGCAGATCGTTAACTAGCTAGCTAATGTATTGACGGTACACCTTCCACCTGCGAATGATGGTTGAATAGAAATTGAATGATATTCCAGTTGGACCCGTTTAAAACGCACGTATCTTATCGTTTAGAGGGCTTATAAAATGAGCTAAATGTCATATTTAGATCATACACACGCACACATGTTAGGCTTTACATGACTGGCAACCAAGACAGTGGCTGCCATTAGCTGTACGGCTAACGATAGTTGCTTGCGGACAGATTCCGAGAAAAGTCCTAATACAGCTAATGTTACTTAGCTTGGCTTGCTAACCAGTCTTATAGGTGTCGTGCCGAAATCCCCCTTGGCCAATATTCATCATCTGCCTACATTGCAGTTCTTTGAAGGCAGTGCGTCTGCAAATTGATTGTTTAATCGAAGAAGAAACGTACAATATTTGAATGCGGTCTGTAATATGATAACCATGATCACCTAATAATTCTAATTTCGTGCACACATAAGTCGTGCAAAGGGCAACTAAAAAGTGCCAATACTCATGCTTACGGGGTTGATATAGTCTATTATTGTAGGCAAATGAACACTTTCGGCGGGGGGACGATTTCTGTACGTCACCTGTCGGCTAATTCAACAACATTACAGCAGTTCAACCTACCTGTGATGAGCGTACCGATCCAGAAAATGTTAGTTTAATACCGTCGCCTATCTCACTGATTGTGCCGAAATAACTCAAAATCCACAGAAAGTGTTGAGGAAACGCTCTCAGACCAATGGTTTCCGTCAGTACTGCTACCGCTGTATGGCTGCTCACCGACTCAACCAAACTTCGCCCTTAGCAACGGACCGCCCCTTTGCACCCCGATTGGATGGTACTCGCAGATTCAAGGTGATCGATTGATGATTTTATCCCAATAACAGTCTCAAATCGGTATACTAAAAGTGTTCATCCTAAGTACTAAGCTCTCTTATCCTTAACGATAACAGGGGTTGTCAACATGGTTATGGAAATAAACCACACAATATCACCTACTGTAGAATATGGTTGCCATGTGAAGTACATAATGTACAGTATTCACTTGATCTGAATAGGACCCCAGTAAATCAGACTTTTGGGTTGGGCTATTAGCCCAATATTTATTTGGTATTGCATAGATAACTGATAAATAAACAGTGTTTGTAGAACATTTCATAGTGTAGTATGAAATATAGTTGCCCTAAATGATCCAATGTCCCATATGCAATAGGACTGATGCAGCATGCTATATTGTATTCGTTTTATTTGAAAGGTTTGTGACTTCTGCGCTTTTCAGCAACCATTTCTGTTTGATTTTATTTCACATCGGTACTCTTGTGTTGAATACAGGTGGTCAATTGAGATAAGGCCAGTAAAGTAAATAGATTTCTCTTTCTCCACAAATGTTCCTTGGCTGACTCATATGACTCATAAGCATACAAAATCTGGAGGGTCTCTCTCCAAGAGTTCTGTTGAATTTAACTTTGTCTACGTTCTATTTCATCCACTAGTGAGAAAACCAGGCCCCTAAAGGTCTATAGTTTATCAGTATTAGCCAGCATTCCTCAAATAGCTAGGAGAGAGAATAAAACAGCAGCGGCCTACTTGTGACCTGCAAGGTTGAAAAACCCAGCAAGAAAAATGTATTGACAAAAGTTGTCAAGCCTGTTATGTTATTGTATTGTTTGTGTGTGAATGTTCTCAACTACTCATTCACAGACGCATGCACACTCTCTTTCTTCTTTCTTTCTGTTATCGATTTTATTAATTCGTTAATTTCCATTACCTTAAATCCAGTTGTCTTCATTACAACAGTCACCAACATGCCAAGGTCAAACGAGTCAATAAAAGTTGCACTATTTTTCAAAACTGTAAATATAGTTTGGACAACTCAACAATTCTGCACCATTTTGTTACCCAAAAGTCATAGGCCTACAATGTAATTCTATGGGGCAAATAAATTAAAGCGCTTGTTTTCACTGACAGGCTCATAAATTTTATGTCTGATAACATGGCAAGGATCCCTTCATAAACTGTATAAAGTTACTATACACTGTACAGAAAGGTAAAACACTAACTGTACAGTGTACAGTTAGTGTTTTACCTTTCTCTATCTTTTGTGTTCTACTTTTCTCTAAAATAGACCTCTTCACAAATTCTACCGTTTGACAAAGCAGCCAAAAAATTGGTTACATAGTCAGCTCTGTTGCAAACACTTCTCCCTGGCATAGCTATGTAGGCTACTGAATGTAATAATGCATAAGATAATACAACGCTTCAATATGATTCCCACATTTATGTCAAGCAGTGTGTGAGAGTATTAAGAAAGTAGTAGGCTACTAGTAACTTTAAAATATATTCAAAACATTTTAACAACATAATTACCATTGGCACAGTCACATTTGCAATTAATCACATTTAGTTACGGTATAAATTCCCCACCCCTGCTGATAAACACTGTATGAAGTAGAATCAATTATGTCAATCATTAGGCTAAGTGCAATGCATAGACTGTATAATGTGATGAAAAGGTGGGTAACAAGATGGCGCCTGTGAGTCACATGACAGCCCCTTAACCAATCATAGGGCATACCAGTTGAAACCGAGTTGTCCAAACTCTTAGTTACGGCTTTGCAATTTGTTAAGTTAGCATGCCCTCTCGTGGTCTTTATATGTGAATTTCAGTAATGTATGTTAACACATTTTCCTAACAAGACACGGAGCTACGAGATCTTATCAGATACACTGATATTCTTCGGTTAATGTAGGCCTATCTTAATTATGAATGGTTGCTTTGTCCTGTGGTCAATTTCAATCTAAATATTTATAGTAGCCTATTGCATGTCCACCTGAAGTGACGTACGTGTCCAAACTTTAAATGCCATCATTAAAAAGAATGTGTCTCAGTCCGAGTCAGTTTTTACAGCCATAGTTAATTCAGATTCGATTTGCAATATCTGAAAACATTTTGCTCACATAGAATATTTGACGTGTTTCAAATTGTTTAATTGGTCAGAGGAAGAGGACCAACTTTCTTTTTGTCTTGAGAACAAAATTTGTGTTATACATTTATTTGACTATCCGATGCTAATTATTTCACAGTCAGTGCTACGGTAGGTTACATAACCTTCGAGCCACCATAAATTATTATCAGTGTTCAAATGTAAAACGATTATGGTAATGCTCTTTTTGATATAATGAACTAGTGGCATTGTAGCAGCACATTAAATGAATCCTGCACCGCATTTAAATGTTATTAAAATGTATGATCAAAAATATATATGATTAAAAGCAAAATATCAGTTTCACCAATCTTACCCACAACTGAAGAATCAGACATGTAATTCATGTGTCAGCACATTTTATTTTTCAAACAACATATAGAGTACTTTACGCAAAATCCAAGCTCTTATCGGCTTCAAATATTTACATAAAATGTAACAAAGAGAGAGAAAAAAAAACATTCTTTGGGTCCAACCATGCAAAACAATAAATAATGTCCCCCAATGCTTTGCATGGTGTTCAAAACTGCTATTCAGCATTTAAAAAGAAGCTTAGATCTCTGTCTGCTATACCTAAAGCTGCCCTGGTCCACGTAGTCATCAAAATGCCTCAACCTAAAACTATAGGCAAAAAGACAAGCAGCGAGTTAGAGCACAATTGTTTGCTACGTTACAATATGCACTTCTTTCTCCTTAGAGGGGATTCTCGCACTCCATTTGTAAGTAACACGTTGACCAGGATTGACAATAGAACAGAAAAGTGAAATGTGCAACAGTTTTTTTTTTAGAGAACAGCTTAGATTACCTAGAATAACCACAGCATTTGTACAGGATGAAGAACTGTACAATAAGATCTCAGACGTTTCTCCTCAACCAAGGCCTTATAAGCCTTTCCTAGACCCTCGTCGCCCAGACACAATGAACAGGAGCTCGCAGTAGACGTCACAAAAATACAGATCCTGGCCTCACTCCTTTCACCTATCCTGAAGGCGTCAGACAGTGCACATGTGATTTCCTGGGTCCCTGTCTAGGCCAGGACACAACTTTGCCCTTCAGCTCAGCTGACCAGCTGTGGCTCCCAGGACTGGCTGGCCGTGTGGGGGCGACACTGAAAAATTAGGGGGGGGCCGCCAGGGAGCTGACTGTCCAGGCAGAGGCCACTGACCATGTGCTGCAACGCCGCACCTTTGGGCTTCCATTTCTGCAAATGTAATTGGTAGACAGGGAGAAAGAATTGGAGATCGAAGCACACGTGTGTCACTTTCAGTTAATTTTATCGATGTAAAGAGCAGAGCTCCCACAGGGTCTGGTTTGTGTTATTTCCCTGCTCATACACTATGTGAAGCAGTGCAGGAGGTTTGAGTTAGTATAGACTAATGGACTATGAGTCAGACCTAGATTACGGTAATCACATGAATGATTGACTTGCTCTATTTAGAGTGGAAAAATCATAGAGGGGCCAGCTGCAAAGCATGGCACTGAGCCATCTGACTTAAAGAAGAAACAATGTGACTTTTGATAATAAAAAGCCTTTTAGCCCATTGTATGTATTTGTTACATGTTACTGGGTCTAATATAATTGAAAGGGATAGTCTATCTCATTGGTGTAAAGAAGAGACAAGCAGGCTTTTCTTTAGAACATTCTCTGACTGGGTGGGATAATATGGGTCCGGAAAGTTAATGAGCACACTTCTCTACTCCCTCTAACGACCTTCAAGGTGCCCGTAATAAAGGCTCTTTGACCTCAGCTCCACCAGCAGACAGACTACTGAAAGAAACCCAAAATAGAATGAGGTTATACTGGCCAGATCTCTGGTGCAAAAATGTTTAACTGTGTAAATGTGAAGCAGGGCGTCGCTTGAAAATGTGTGGTCAGCTGACGTTCGTAAGACAACAAAAAAAAGTAAAACAAAAAAATCTAATTTAAATCTCAAATTGTCCATAATGAAAAGTGTCCTTTCTTGTTTACTAATACACTGTTGTCACTTTGTGTACCAAGGTTTAATTTAGGCTCCATAAGTCTAATAATCCTGTTAAGGGATACTTCCTAGAGTTTAGTCCATGATAGCTGCCTGCAGCAGCTATAACCCAAACAATAGAAGAAGAAAACTCTGCATGCAGAATTGATTACAAATTCCAATATGCTGTATAGGTATAAACTCTCTGGTTGTTTGTTTGATGACGAAACATGTTAGTGCAGACCTTCAAGCAACAACACATTAGAACAGTGCCAAGCAGAGCCTGTCAAAGCTAGATGGAGGCTTATCAAAGTCTAGAGGTGAATTAAGGGTTAATCTGCCCAGGTATGCTTGTGTGTGTGTGTGTGTGTGTGTGCAGGTTTGAATGTGCCTTTGCGTATGTAGATTTTGCATTTGTACAAAAAAGTTGTTTTCACGCACTCTATACACATGTATGCATGTAAATGTTAGTATCAGAATACTGACAGAGGTTAAAGTATGTACAGAGGTGGCTTTTATTCATATGACAACCTTAAATTTGAGTTCTTTAAGCTGTGCAGTGAATAGTATAGAAGACATTTCGCTGTATGCTTAGATTCATCTATACGCCCACTAAACAGTCTTTCAAAGGGTCAAATGTGATATCTGAGAAGAAAACAAATTAAAACAAGTAAAATATTTCCTCTGGTGAATTCAACATTAGAGGCCAAACGTCTCCCACAAGAAAATAATGGGCTAATGGGCAGACTCCCAAAGCAGTCTCACAGGATAGAGATAGCTCTGCCGGGAGATGAGACGATGACCTGGCAAGTATCCCCCCCCCCCCACACACACACACACACACACACAGATGCACACACAGACGCAAACACAGACGCACATGGTTTAGGTTAAAACCTCACTCCTCTATTCCATTAATCTCATGCGCTGCCAGCATATGTCCAGCAAGGATGTGAGTGTTTAACATTCAACCAGCAGAGCTGAAGGAAGGAACAGGGTGGGGTCAGAGGTTATGGGAGCTCTTGTTTAACTGGATCTATTAAATCAACTCTTTTTTTCTTTTGCTGGGAATTGAACTTTGAAGTGAAGTTTACTTAAAGGCGTTACTAAATGAGTTGGAGGATGATATTTTTTACAATTCTAATCAATAAATATCCCGGCGGTACAACAGTTCCCTTTACCTGTCTGGGCTCTTTTGCACTACAAGGTTCCATCTTGACCTTTGACCCTGATGTAAAGGCTGTGATGGCCAGGCAGCGGTCCTGCTGTCTGATAAGAGGCTCTACTAACTCCCATTTCTGCAAAACAGAAGGCCATGAGTCCTTTATGGCTGTTGTCTGCTTTCCAATACACCAGGGTACAATATCATATTGTTTAAATTACAGTTTTAAAAAGCAGTTTAGTAAAACTAGGAGGTTGTTGCACACTTAACCCCTAACTCACCAACATGTTTTCACTAGATTCAAATAGCTTCTACTGCTGAAATGTGAACATTTTAGGTACTAAGAAGTTAATATGATATAATATATTAAAATTATAAACTTGTGATGGCTTAGAAAACAAAGTGTGCAGACATGTCTTTCTTAGTTCTTCTCTGTTTGTTTTAAGTTAGAGTTAGTGTTAGATGGAGTTAAAAGAAATTCAAATTGGGGCACATGCATGTTTCACGCAGCTGAAGTATCACTTTTGCGTATCCAATTTAATGAGCATGTAAAAACATTGTGCATCAAAAGTCAAGTTTTTATGGAGCATGTTTTTTGGTACATTGACAATACCTCAACGAGCTACAGTGACGTGTGGGAAACAATACTTTTATGAGATCACAAAATAAGTTGAATCTCTCTCTGAATATATTCCAAACCACAACATTTCGGGCCAGTCTATTTAAGGAAATGCAGGAAGAATAATGTCCTAGAAAGAAAACAGTTAATGACACAGACGGTCGCAGGGACACTTATATGCCTCTATCATTCCCCTCCCTCCCTCCCTCTAAACCCCATTATGTCGTACAAATATACCAAGTATACTAAATAGTGTCAAGGTGTGCCCACGTTACATCATCTTTAACACTGGCCCCGTGTTTAAGTATGGGATGGCAGACATTTAATAGCGCTTCTGTGATGAGTACTGATAAGCCTTTATGGGTTCCATGTCCCAACAAGGGAAACAGATTTTTTTTTATTTGGACCACAGGCTCGGTAGGCCTGAAGAACACCTGGTATACACATGTTGCTTCTGGCAGCCAAAAATCTCTTAGTGAAATCTCTTCATTCCCAGAGTAAATCTTTTAGATGCTCAACTGATATGGAAAGTATTACAAGTAACATTTAGTGTGTAGTTGGGCGTCTTATTGGCCATAAGGGGACTGACCTGCGACGGCGACCTGTTGGCCCCAGTGCCCCTGCACTCTGCCAGGCCCAGGCTGTCCGTCCCGTGCGTCTCCAGACACAGCCCGCCTTGTTTCAACACGCTGGCCTGGGCATCCTGCTCAGGGATCCTTGGGGAACCGTTGACAGACATGAGGGGAGACAATGACAGGGTGTCGTGCATTGTAAGCAACAGATGGACCCAACTGGCTCGCTGCTCTATCGAGGATCTACGTGCCGGAGCTAAGCAACACGCGTTTCAACTACAACATCAACAACACCAAAGAGAGAAAACCTATAATAACAGTACAATACTCTAATCAACATGTCGACATCATAGAAAAGAGAGTTGTTAACATTTACTTTTTATTTTGGCAAGCGTGTCAGGATGTCAGCCATGTTGACTTATACAGACATATAAATAAAATATGGAAATATAAACATTTCAAAAAGAAATACTAACAATGTATTTAGTCCAGCCATCCACCCACCCATTAGTTGAAAATGGGAAAAAAAGGTGAATCCTTTTTGGTTTCCCATGTCTGCTAATAAGTATTAATACATTCTAGGTCAGGCAGCAGTACAGAATGTGAGTGATTACTACAGTTTATCTAGACTTGTTTATCTCACCTCAGCTCAGGGTACACATTCTCCATGTACCATCTGAAAGGCTTGCAGTTCAGCTTCCTCCGTAAGGTCAGGCGGTCTGCAATGCTGCTCGAGGACATTGGGGGAAAGAAAGAGAGACAGGGCATAGACAGGGAGTAGAAAGGAGGATTGGAATTAGAAGATGGATAGAATGTGTGTGATAGAAAATGACAGAGCAATTAAGAGATACTCCGTTTACTAGAAAGCAGCTCTAGTCAGGGGCCAATTCATAAAACTGAGCCACAATAACCCCTTGCACGTTGATTGATGTATACTCTATTATTATAGCAATAACACCGGAGAGGGTATTAATTACTGGCCTATGACAGCAATGCCTTAGGTAAGTCTCTTAGTGACAGTGAGTATTGTTTTCAGGTCTTGCGCTAATTACCCCCCCACATGCTTTGACATCAATAAACTGTGGCTAGCTGTGCAAAGTAAAAATTAAATGTACTAATGTACTTAACCAGACCTATTGTTATGCTAAAACAACACATTGTACACACTAGAACCTTTCTAGTGTGTACAGTATTCAATATTTATTTTATGACTTCCATTAATACAGTATGTTTTAGAAATGTTCTTAGAAATGTTTTACCTTTTTAAGGTACATTCTTGAGCAAGATGCCTAATCCCTATCTACTCCATGTAATAGCAATATGTAATTGTAAGTCCCTTTGGATAAAAGCGTCTGCTAAATAGGGCTGTGCTAAAAAATCGATACAGCAATATATCGAAAAATTTATTTTCGCAATATACTACATACATTTTCCAGCTCAAAAATCGATTCTTTAAAAAAAAATATATATATATATATATTTTTGTTTAATATTCTCGTTTTAAACGGTGTGTGAACTACAACTACTAAATGTCGCAGTACGGCTAGATTCCTAGAATTGACGGCCCCCATTTCTGGTAGAGTGAAATTTGGATGCAACATGACAGACGCAGCTGACAAAATTACAG
>JAOEHI010039531.1:0-22271 GCA_025447815.1 Percopsis transmontana
AAGGTTCGCCTCTCTGGTAACTTCCCTCCCTGTCACCATGGACGGCCGTCACAGAGAGAGACTGGAATTCTACATCACGCCATCCCCTCTGCATCCGATCGTGTTGGGTCTTCCGTGGTTGGAACGTCACAACGTGGAGCCAGCGGAGGATCCAACGGTGGGGATCTGGCTGTGGGAAGACCTGCAGGCTTGCGCTCAGTGAGGCCGTGGCGGCGGAAGGTTCTGTGGTCCCCCTCCTAGACAACATGCCAGCACTGTACGCGGACCTAGCAAAGGTGTTCTCGCAAGGACAGGCGGAGTGTCTTCCTCCTCATCGACCCTGGGATTGCGGTATTGACCTGCTGCCCGGGGCTGCCCGGGGCTACCCCCGGAACCAGGTCTTCCCCCTCAGTGGCCGAGACGTCTTCGATGGAGGACTACGTGGCGGATAACCTGGGCCGGGGCTTTATCCGTCCTTCGACATCTCCCGCACAAGCGGGGTTTTTCTTCGTGGAGAAGAAGGACGGAGGGCTCCAGCCGTGCATAGACTACCGTGGCCTCAACAACGTCACGGTAAAATTCCGCTACCCGATGCCCCTGGTTCCCTCGGCCATTGAGCAACTACGTGGGGCCCAGTTCTTCACCAAGCTCGACCTCCGGAATGCATATAATTAAATCCGGATCCGGGAAGGGGACGAGTGGAAGACCGCCTTCAGCACAACGTCCGGCCATTACGAGTACCTCGTCATGCCCTTCGGACTGGCCAACGCACCATCGGTGTTCCAGTGTTTCATAGACGAGGTACTCCGGGACATGGTCGGACGGCAGGTCGTGGTTTACATTGACATCCTAATCTACTCAGCGACTTTATGTATGCGAAGGCGGAGAAGTGCCAGTTCCACAAGGCCACCGCTGATTTCATACCCTTCCTCGGGTATGAAATCAGCCGGCAGGGGGTGAAGATGGTCGAGCAGAAGGTGGAGGCAGTCAGGTCATGGCCAACACCCACATCGGTCAAACATCTACAGCGCTTCCTAGGGTTTGCCAACTTCTACCGCCGCTTCATCTGGAGCTACATCTCGATAGCAGCGCCCCTCACGTCATTGCTCAAGGGCGCCCCCACCCGCCTGCGCTGGACTCCGGAGGCCTCACCGCCGCTTCACCTCCGCTCCCCTTCTTCGCCATCCAGACCCCCGGCTGCCGTTTGTGGTCAAGGTAGATGCATCATCAGTAGGGGTGGGGGCTGTTCTCTCTCAGCGGCAGGGCTCACCGCCCAAGCTCTACCCGTGCGCCTTTTTCTCCAAAAAGCTCTCACCCGCTGAGAGGAACTACGACGTGGGGGACCGTGAGCTGCTGGCGGTGAAGTTGGCACTTGAGGAGTGGAGGCATTGGCTGGAGGGTGCGCAGGAACCATTTACGGTCCTGACGGACCACAGAAACCTGGAGTACATCCGGGCAGCTAAGCGCCTCAACCCGCGCCAACGCCGGTGGACCCTGTTCTTCTCCCGGTTCCACTTCTCTGTGACGTATCGCCCAGGATCCAAAAACATCAAGGCGGACGCTCTCTCGCGGGTCCACGAGCCTGACGACCTGGAGGATGCACCGGCAACTATTCTGCCCGAGTGTTGCATTGTGGGCCCCGTCGAGTGGGACCTAGACCGAGAGATTGTCCAGGCAGCACAACAGGAGCCCAGCCCTCGAGAGGCTCCCGCCGGACGGACGTATGTCCCTACGCCCGTGAGAGGGCGTCTCATCACCTGGGCGCATACGTCACCGGCCTCAGGCCACCCCGGGAGAAGTGGGACCAAGGCCCTCCTGGCCGAGAAGTACTGGTGGCCCGGCATGGCGCGGGACGTCAACACCTATGTGGACAGCTGCTCGGTGTGCGCCCAAGCGAAGGCTCTCCGCACGGCCCCCGCTGGTAAGCTTTTACCGCTCCCGGTGCCTCAGCAACCCTGGTCTCATCTAGCACTGGATTTCGCGACCGATCTGCCACCATCAGGGGGGAACACGACAATTCTGGTGGTGGTGGATCGGTTCTCCAAGATGGTCCGGTTCCTACCGCAAAGCAGGTCGCTGAGGTACTCTTCGAGCAGGTCTTCCGCATCCACGGGCTCCCGGAGGACATCGTCTCCGACCGCAGTCCCCAGTTCACATCTCGGTTCTGGAAAGCATTCATGAACCGCCTGGGGGTCGCGGTCAGCCTCACGTCCGGGTACCACCCACAGGCTCAGTATACACCGTGAGGAAAATCTTGGAGTCCAGGCGGCGTAAGGCTGGGCTGCAGTACTTGGTGGACTGGGAGGGGTATGGCCCTGAGGAACGCAGCTGGGTCCGGGCCGAGGACATCATGGACAAAGGACTCATCCGAGCCTTTCATCGGCGTCGCCTGGACCAGCCTGCTCCACGACCTCGGGGCCGCCCGGCACGTCGGCGAGCGGCATCGCCAGGAGGCGCGCCTAGGGGGGGGGGGGGTACTGTAACAACGGGAGTGCCCCTCCCCATTAACCACCGGCCTGCGGCCGTCCACTCATCAAGCGCACCTGGGGTTTCACACACATGTTCCGCATCTCCTCATCTCCTCACTCCCCTGCTATATTATCGGGGAGTAGGAGATGAGGAGTTGTTGGTTATTGTTTGGCTTCACTATGATGTGGCCTATTGTCTACGTGTTTTCGCATTAAACGCTCATCGCTGTTTGGAAAACGTATCACAGTTTGGATTCACGTTCTTTTGCACCTGCACTCGCGGACCTCAACCGTGACAGGTTGGCTTGGAAGTCCTAGCTAACTAGTGACAGCACTGACAATTACTGACTCAATGGCAAATAAGGAAAGCAAAATTAACTTAAAAAGAGCCCATTAATGCAACAATTTGGTTTATTGAGTAAATACATTTTATAGTCAAAAACCAAAAAAAGTTTGTCCACTTTCATGCTAGCTGCACTGAAACAAGAGAATCCTCCAGTTAGCCGTGATGCTAGGATTTGTAGCAAGCACTTTCTAAATGAGGACTATGTGGAGGAGACAGTTTTTGAGGGTTTTTCTAGCCAAAGCACAGCTTTACAAGATAATAATGATCTAAAAATTATATAACTTGATATGTGAACCTACTACTTACTGGCCTGGTAAAATAAATCCAAGCCCATGCTAAAATTTCCCAAATTTCAAATAATCATACCAATATACATACAGTATATTTTAACATTCATTATGATTTCAAGGAACAGATTTCAACCAATTCATTTAGTTATTTTTAATTCAACAATGTGAGCTAACTCTCATTCCATGCTCCGGGTGACTGGCACATGATTCATCCCTGAAATGACTTCAGAATTGTTTGAATTAGACACAAAGGCCACAGGAGGTAACGGATTCCAGCATGTGGTTTCTATGGTGATAATGGGACGTGCTCCCCGGCGCTCACTCTCCGCTAACTCACAAGACCCTCTCTCCCTGATCTGGGTGGGGGCTGACTTTCTCAGCATTGTTCAAGGCCTCCTGTGTTCTGCCATCTTGTTTCCCGTCCCGAACAGGAAGTCCTGCCTGCAAGTGTTCCCAGCGCTGTGAGCTACAGAGTGCATTCACGCGCACACACATACAGCCACATCCTCTTCCCTTTTGCTTTCCTTAGCCTGGGTTGAGGATGTTCCCCCCCCTCCTTCACCTGGACATGAGCCTCATTGGTGATGAGATGAAGGTAAGCACGTTTGCTTACCTCGGCAGGATGTGACACCTCCCTGGATGTCACCAAGGGTTATTCCTGAAAGTACGCCCTTTAAAGCGCCTACAGACCTTTTGTTCAAACTAAATAAAACGAGTTACAGAAACATGACTAAATGTACTTGCCAAAGAACGGCAAATGAAACGTCCTTATTTTACGTTTGTGTGCGCCTCCAACCAGGAGAAATGGAAACTGATGTAAAAAGCAGGGCTCCCAGTGATATACTGTATCCTTTAATACATATCACACTATAAAATCCAAACAAAGCTCAAAATGGTCATTTTGTGCAACAAACATAAAAATCCCTATCTGCATACAGCGCATAGTGCTTGTAGTAACTGTACCTACAGTACCTGAACCTAATAGTGTAAACTAGTACCTTGTTGTAATATGGATGCTTACGTATTGCCAGATTGTCTACATCAGGGTCATGGGAAACTGCTAATGACATAGTCCTTGCCTTGGGACTGATGCCTGTCTGCTTAAAGGTTGCTGTTGTGCATGGACAATAGAGGCAAGATAAGACGCAATAACTTTGCTGTCTGCTCTAGATATTGTTTCAAGGCAGTAGGCTTATACTGCTAATCCAAAAACTGTTTAGTGCTCTACCGAAGTCTACCTAAAACTATGATCTATTTAGTATTTCGAAGAATATGTGAAGACATGTTTCATCTACCGCAGATATGCATTTAGAAAACACCTAAAACCTACAAACACAAATGAACTGAAAATATATATTATATACAGTTAGCTAGAGACTAGTGGATCAGTATAATATTGGCACTCTCCACATTGCAACAATTACAATTTGCAATTTACAGTACAGTTTCAGAATTATTTTTTCTATTTCTATTGTTTCTATTGTTAAATGTTGCATTTGCATCCACTTGAAATCAAGAATGGCTGTATATCTCATAGGTCAAGAGGAATTCTTCCTCTCAATCAATCTATATATTATCCTCACTTAAGTACCTAGCGAATAAAATCAGCCTCTGTTTTATCAGTGATATGTCCAGATTTGGTTTTCAACAGTACTTTGGTACTTCAAGCAGGATCCGGCGATTTCAATAACACGTTAAACAACAGCAAAAACTGACACCACACTATCTACCCCTTTTGTTTGATCATTATTATCTATCGCAAATAATAATAACGCTGCGTTGAACGAAGGAAAGTCCCTCTCTAACTCACTTAGAGCAATGACTGAGCAATTACATCACTTTTTTATATTTAGTTTGCATATCAAATGAAACGTAACTGGCTGGGAAGTCGGAAGATTGGCTCTAGGAGGACATACATTTTAAATGTCTGTAAGACACACATCAATCTCAAACAAGCCTATGTGTGAAACTGGTAATTTGTAGGCTTCCCCTCTACATCCTTTGTTTCACCCTCTGGAGGAGCTGGTTCCTGTCTTGGTCCATCCATATGCTTCCTTTAAGGAAGGATGCCATCCCATCGCCTCAGCATGGATCCACCTTTCCTTTGCTTGCCTAGAGCAACCCTGCCTAGTCAAGTTCAGAGGTGATGTCCGGATATTGGGTGTGCAGGGCTAATGGACTGTTTGTACTGTACAGCAGTATGAGAGCCCCTAATCCTCAGTACAGCACAAACAGTACAAACCAACACCTGTCATAACATTGTGAGACATACGTAGTGCTTCTGCTATCACGATTTTCATACATTTGATGAATTCATGATGTAGGGCATACAGACGAGGAGACGTGCAACAGAAAACCCCATTGCCCCTGAGGGAAGATTAACTGAAGACAATGTTGCAGAAAGAACCCACCTGTATTTCCCTTTCATTCAAATGAGCCTTTGTGGACAACTAATTGTTGCAGTTATGCCAGTTGGGCATAGGGGGCACCGTCCACCCACGCAGGCCAGCTTTATCTGTGGATCCACTTGTGACTAAGCATGAAAAAGCTGCAGCTCTGTGAATAGGGGAAGGAGGAGGAGTGAGAAAGTTCGGCCGGCTCTGGTACTGTGAACGGAGAGCACATCTTGCTCCGAAGAAAGTGAGCTCAGTGAGTCATCGCTGGTATTCCGAAACACTGGTTGCTGAAGGCACCCTCTTGACAGCAAGAGGAAGTCTCTCCCACAGGTTTTGGAGGTGAGAGCCAGGAAAGCTCTCCATGCAGTTCAATGCACCACCCGGTCAAAGGACCAGGAAATCATGTTCTACAGAGGTGTTAAAATCCATGGCACGCGGTACTGAAATTCACTGTGGCCTAGAGCATGCGGTTTCCTTCATAAAACAAATGACGCCCCTGTACAGGCATGTTGGTTCACTAATTAAATGTTTAAGTTTATAGGAACCTGGCCCTACTCCTAAGTCCATCCTTCAAACATTCTCTCACATTCACAAAGAATGTCATTGCAGTATCCCTGAAGCCACAGCTCATACCACATAGGCTTATTCATGTTTGCCTAATAACGTCAGAAAGAAATATTTCACAACCACTACACATTTTCAATTGGTCTTACACAGAGTTCGGCCATGTACAGTGGGAATATCGCTATGTATCTGCCCTCGAGAGGTATGCGTGAGGGTGTAGCGTCGACACACCTGTGCGTGTCTGCCGAGTGGCAAGCTACAACTTGTCATGTGCTTTGAGTCGTCAACGTCTGTGCAAGATGAGAGCAGGGTAGGAAGGCAAACTCAACCTGGAGAGACCTCTAACACGCACAGACAATGTCTGTTGTTCATATGAACTCATCCTATAGGGCAAGTTGTGAGCTCTTGTGGATGTTTTTGTTGCTAGGTGCCAAAAAAATAGAATGCAGTTCTGCTGCTTCATGAGCATGGAATAATATCATAATATTTGAGTGTTGTAACTTCACTGTGAGAATGGTTAGGGGATGTACACATGGGGCTTCATAGATACACTTCACGGAGCTGGAATGGATGGTGTTGCACTCTTAAAGCTTTGGAATATGGTGGTGCTTTACCTAGAAAGGTTTTAACAGAGCCAGGTAGGACATGCAAACAGCCAAATTACAAATAGCATTACTGACACATTAAGTACACACCTATCTTTGTCTACCTTTTTCCTCCTTTCTGCTTCCTGGAGGGCAAGGCCGAAAAAAGACTGGAACAGACCAGACAATGTTGGTGAATACTCCTCAGGGTATACACTCCTCTATTGTATTGTATTTCTGCCCCAGCTCACTGTTTATGTTAGAAACCCAACCTTGCAAGAAAGTGCACTTTTCTGTAGGGGGAGGGGTTGAGAACAGTTGGAGCCTATTATTGCTGTGGGAAGGCAGGGGTAGAGAGAAGTACGAGACACTCAGAACTCAGGTGCGGGAGGGGACACCGATTTCAACCATGAGGGCAATTTCAGGTGCAAATAGAGGAGTGTACCTTTAAGAGAGCACATATTTGAATAATCTTCAATTCATGAGTAATATAAAATAATTTATAATTCAAAATGTATTCTTATGTTAATAAACAAGGTCTGCACCAAATAACAGTGTACATTGTGAAACACTAAAACAGTTTCATACCAGCAAATATAGACTATAGTGTTTTTTTCTGTCAAGCCTTTTACATGTTTAAAAGATAAGTATGTCAATATTTGACTGTCAAACAAAACATTGAGATACTGTCAAAATTTGACAGTATCTCAATGCTAGTCAAGTAAACAATTTAGGAAATTATTATTCAAGGCCAAACTGGCTTTTCTTCTGGGGATGTTTTGTATGCCAAGGAAGGAAAAATAAATGAGGTAAGAGAGAGAGAGAGAGAGAGAGAGAGAGAGAGAGAGAGAGAGAGAGAGAGAGAGAGAGAGAGAATATAAATATATACATACATACTGTGTATACTGTATATATTTATATTGTTTATATTTGTAATACTAGATTCCTTATAACAAATACTTGATTTCTTATCTTTCTTATATTTAGTGAACGTTTGATATGCACCAACAACACCAAAACAAATTCCTTGTATGTGTAAAAAACGTACTTGACAATAAAGCTTTTTCTGATTCTGATTCTGAGAGAGAGAGAGAAAAACTAGAGAGCAGAGAGGAAGGGGAGGTCTTTTAAGGCTATTTCATTCACTGGCTGTGCAGCTGGAGAAGTAAACAATACTGTGAAGCAAACAGTGGCCTTCCTCTGTGAAAGGCATAAACATGGTCGTTGTATCAGAAAATCTCTTGCAATATAGTAAGTGGAGAATAATAACGTTATGTACGTCACCTAACAGCTGTTTCAAATAAACAGAAAAAAACATCAGCAACAGCTGTGAGATGACATCAGAGATGTGTTTTCATGTAAAAGTACTTCAGATTTTAAGTATGTTGAGCAAATAATGTATTTTTACAACGTCAATCCATATTGTTTTGAGCAGAGTTTGGGACAGGATTGTTGCACTTTCAATGATGCTAAAATCCGGATGTAGATAAATGTACATGCATTGTTATTTGCATATCAATTTTATGCATAATTAGGCATGTGTTATGATACGGTAACAATTAAGGAGAGTAATACTGTGCAGTTGCCTTATTAATTACTTAAATTTGGCATATTGCGACATAATCTATCCTGTCACATTACAATAGTTATGATGCGCTCATACCATGCTTATGGTCAAGTGAATTCAACATATCCTGTTTAAGATAAACCATAATTAGGCACAGCAGGTGCTGTTGCAAATGAGAGGGACATATAAGGTGGCGTCAATCATTCATGTTTGTGACTCAGCAGGCGTTGCACTTAAGCTCATTAACTGTCAATATGCAGATTGAACATTCATGTCCAACTGAGGTTCCGGGGGTGCGTTTAGTCATCAGGTATATCTGAATTACGAACAGGCAATTAGCTATTCATAGAGAGAAGGAGGGTTGCTATGTTCTAGGCACCCAACACTGCAGCAGAGATACAGTATTTTCTCTGTAGTTGCAGTGTGAATCTGCTCAATTCTCTCCAGTCTACCATGCTTAGTCATGCTCTATTCTTGTTTATTCAAGCCGTCTTTACAAAACAGCAGATTTGTTATTGTTTTTCAAGAACAGTGGTGTGTGACTTCACTCTCGGATGTGAAATTCATAAACATGGCAAAAGACAAGATATGACCATAGGCTCCTGAGCAATGGAGCAAATAGAGCAAATGCACCCCCATTTTTCAATTAGGATAGGATTAGGATTAGGAGCAAAATTATGGTTTTGCTACCCCACTTTTTGTCTTACGTATCATAATACATTCCCCGCAATCAGGTGATTATATTTAAGCAGCCTATACAATGGTCAACTTTACAATTTTCAGCAATTTACAAAAACAAGTAATAAAATATCACACATTTTTGGACCACCCTTTGAGTTGGTTTAGTCAAACCCGTCGGTGATCGTTTGCCACAGCATGCATGAATCCACACAGGAGTGAGTCTGTAACACAGGTGAGCAGCAAATCGGGTAGTTACTTTGGTATTGGGCAAATAAACTAAACTACCAAACTACCAAACTCAAATACCATAACACACACACATAATTGACGGTGTTATGAGTCGGTGTTTTATTCTGGTCCACCAACCAGCACTTATTTTAGTAAGAAATCTTAATTTATGAAACGATTTTCCTCTCATTCGGTCTTCTCCCACTAGTGCAGCTAACCAATGGAGGCTGGTAACGTGAGGCAACAAAATGCAAAGTACACAAATACAGTTGATCTTTATGGATTATATTGATGCCGAATTGACAAGAAGACTGTTGACATATGACGTCTTTAATCTTGTGTTTCTAAAGTGATGTGTTTTTATGGACACATAAGGAATTCTTAAAGGGAGTTTGGCTTAGGCTAATATTTTCCCCAGAGAGTGCAGGGAGCTTCAGTTTAATTGAAACTACTAATATAATGTATATATTTTTAAAGTTATGTTATCACTACAGAAACACGAGGCCTAACTGCTGACTTTGACTGCTGTTAGCTATTGGTTTGATTAATGGTTAAATAATGTGTGTTATGTTATTGTTTACTACCATTTTAGGCTACATAATGTTTTTATATGTTTTTATCATTGAGTCCATCCTCACATCCTCCATCACCATCTGGTACGCTGCTGCCACTGCCAAGGACAAGGGCAGACTGTAGCATGTCATTCGGTCTGCAGAGAAGGTGATTGGCTGCAATCTGCCGTCGCTCCAGGACCTGTACGCCTCCAGGTCTCTGAAGCGTGCAGGAAAGATTGTGGCTGATCCCTCCCACCCCGGTCACACACTCTTTGAGACACTCCCCTCTGGCAGAAGGCTGAGGTCCATCAGGACCACAACCTCACACCACAAGAACAGTTTTTTCCCATTTGCTACTAGCCTTATCAACAAGGCCCGCAACCCACCCTGACACTCTCCACACTCCACCTCTGCCTCTACATGTCACATTGACATTGCATTTACAACTTTATGCGTTACATTAACGCTCAGCTCGGACTTCCCTGTTTCATACTGTGAACCTTTGCACATTGTTACATTTGCACATTGTCACTGTACTTACTCATCTGCACTGCTCTTCTTATATAAATTTTTATCTTATTTTTATTCTTATTTTTATTTTTATCTTATTATTATTCTTATTTTTATTTTTATCTTATTTTTATCTTATTTTTATGTTATTTTTATTTTTATTTTTATCTTATTTTTATTCTTATTTTTATTTTTATCTTATTTTTATCTTATTTTTATCTTATTTTTATTCTTATTTTTATTTTTACTTTTGAATCATTTCCTATCCTGATACCGTTCTTGATGCATTCTTTTCATAGCATTCTCAATCTTCTCCCAGTCATTTAGGATAGGCCAGTTGTAGCCTACAAGTGGATGGGCCCAGGCCCGTTAGGCTCAACCATAGACCTGAGAAGTCATGTCACTTCTCGCATCTACAGCGCCTTCCAGGTCTAATTGACCAATTAATCTTTGTTTGCAATTACTGAAAGTTAATTGTCAGCTGCCGGCGCAACTTAAGCACGCCACCCCTTCCCAAACTATTTTGGTTATTCTTAAAAAAAGAATGCTAAAGCTTTAAAATGAATACCAATAGTTGCTAAGTTGATAAATTACCATTACAGGGGCTTTAAATTGAGTGATTCGATTGACGTGGTGATGTGTTTTATATGCACTGGTGTAATAGCTTGCATGTAGCAAAATGCTTACTTTGACTACCTTGCGGTCTCATCATTGACAAACACCAGTATTATCCAGTGGGAATCCGTGCCTTAAACAAAATGTGTACGTTTGCAACACATGAGTTAACCCAATCACTGACTGCCATAAGGGCAAATATTGAAAACCCATTTTTCTCATAAGGAATATTGGTTAGACCCAGAAGTCCTTATTTGGGCAGCGGCAGGAGCTATGTTCTTATTAGAACAGTTGGCCACACATGGTCTTTATTATTATTATTGCTAGCCTTGATGTTGCTGTAGTGGAGGATAGGTCAAGATTCAGGTGATGGGAGCTTGACTCAGTAAAAGCATACTGGAGAATAATACTGCACACAAAACATAGCTACAGAGCCAAATGATGAAAAATGTAATTGGTGTCATCCAGTGATTTTACAATGTAATCAAGTGCATAAAATGCTCTTTTACTGTAGTACGGATGTTATAAAACAAATTTACAGCTGCTGGGAATTGAGAAAGACATTAGCGAGACACAAGAGCCCATAAGAGCAGTAGAAGAGGATTAGCGGCTGTTTGACAGGTTGTAATTACCTGTCACTCCATCTGGAGAGGACAGGCTAGCCACTAAGAGCAAGAGGAACATGTAAGTAAGTTTTTGCATGCATGCATGTTAATGCTTTTGTGTGTATTTGTGTGAGTGTGTGCGGCTATGAGTGGGCCGCGTTAACCCAACGTGTCAAACTGCCACATGGGGCAAGGATGGATTGGCATCACTTGTTGGTCGAACACAATAGCTCTTGTATGTGTATGTGAGTGCCTAAAGAGACCGAGCCGTGACAGTTTGGGACCTGGGTGACAGAGTGATAGCGGTTAAGACTTTAGTTTCTAGTCTTACTCTCAAATCGCATCTCCATCGTCGTCATTCTCACAAACTTCTTCTGCGTTTCCTTTAGTATTGTTGTTTTAATAACGCTCATCTGTAACGTTCCATTCTGAAACCATCTGCATGAATCTGTTAATCGCCATCATCACCCCGGTCTGCTGTATCTTCTGAGATGCTATAGAAAGGAAACACGTTTGGAGAAGTACTGTTTGACGGTACACTGCACCAGCATGCACAATGACTCACGAGGAGGAGGCTCGGGTTGACAAAGGTGAGTTGACAAAGTATTACCAGCTACGTATATGTCTGCGTCACCATGGATACTGGGAAGTATCTGAGCCCAGCGCTGTATGTGTATTCGCATTCTCACACTGGATGACTTACTTCAGTGATTACATTTTGTCATGGTAACAACAACCTTGTAGAGGTTACAGTACGGAGGAGGCTGTTGAATATAAATAACAGCCTGTCGTCCTCAAAAGACCTGATGGTATTGCTATGAATTAGAAGTGGCAGCTGTGACAAGTGAGAGTCTTCATGATGATGGAGAGGTTGACAGCTAATGTGTCCTACTCAGTCAAAGACACCTTCTCTTTATTCTAAATTCCACTCACCCTGGTAGCCTTCGAGTTTGAAAGCCCATGTATTATGCAATAACGGTACACTCCTTGTGACTGGAATTACCTTTGCAGTTCAAATCTGCGTTACAAAAACATTTTGGTTTTCGGTTTGAAACTGTCTGGGGCCAACATTTGGGTTTCCCAGGGTGTACCTATTATTGAACCGAAGCTTTCATCTTAAAATGCTTAATAAAAAAAGAAAACGGAAGAAAAGGGCTTTGTCAGAATTACATTCTCTTTTTTAGACATGGGTAATTGATGCTCTGAAGCCCCTTGCAGTTCAAGGGATTATTGGTTAACATTCATTTCCATTTCAAAGCTTCAGGTGGACCTGGGAAGGACCTCGCAACAAACATGTTTCTCTTGTGGTTGCATAATATATCATAAAGAGACTCAAACTGGAGAGGCGGTGATACCGGATGTAGCCGTTATGCAAGTGAGAGGCAACCCAAATGAACTACCCTAAGAAATAAAAGGACCGCGGTGGGTAATAAGGCGTTTAATGTCATGTCTGTCTCAGAGTAATAGTTCAGCACTCCCTGCTGTTAATAAATTATAATATTAAATTAGATTATTCCATATAGGCTTTATAATGGATTTTGCTGGAGTTACTCTCCAGTTAGAAGTACTGTTGCATAACACGCTTACGTTTAATTTCCTCTCAAAATGTCTCTATTTGTCTGCTATTTGTTTCCCCTAATCTCTTCCCTCACCTCCCACTCCCTTTCTCTCCATTCATGTCTCCTCTCCCTCGCTGTCTAGCCTGTCTAGTCTCTCTAGCTCCAGCCTGCATTAGTATTCTGTTCATTCCCGGTGCGTCTGAGCTGCGAGGCTGAGGCTGTCTGCCTTCCCGTTCTGAAACCACTGGAGGGGAGCACAGCAGCACGGAGAAAGGTTTTATTCATCAACACGTAATTATACACACTCGCACAAACACACACACACTTTCACATCAATAATCACTCAGTCTCTTTATCTCGGTCTAATCGTACCTTTCTACCTATTCCTCAGCCCATCTCTTCCCCTCCGTGGCTGTGATCTCAGCGGTGCTGGGACTCTCCAGCGTGCCCCCGAGAGCAGTCAGAGCTGACACATTTCATTACAACTCAAATGTAGCCAGTCTCAGTGTCTGCCTCGATAAGAGCTTCAGGACACAACCTAGAATGGCATGGCACATATAGACTAGCACAACACAATATGACAAGACAAAAAAAAGCATGAAATACAAACAACAAAATACAACATAAAAAGGATATAAAAAGTACCCCCATGCGGTAGCCAAGCACAGCACAAGCCAGTGCCTAATGTGTTTGATTTTTAATTACATTAATCCCCCTCATTCTACCTAATTGCCAGTGTTCGGGAAACCTTTACTAATTCAGTGAAAATGTTGTTGTCACCATGTAAAATGTACTGACTGACAGGCTCAGTTGATGAGAATATTTATGGTAACTACTCTGCCATAGTGAAGAAACACTGGTTGTACTATAACTCAGCCTTTGTTCTTTGAGAACCTGCTGTATCATAGTAACCCACAGGTTAGTTTCAGAGACATTCAAATCTTAGGTGGAGCAGAATATGTTAATTCTAGCTTCAATGTCGACTCAAGTCATGCAATTGCTGAAGCATCAGGCTTTGTTTAGAGTCATTTGGATGAAGCTGCAGGAGTTTGGCTTCCTTTCTCATCAGACAAAGGGGCGTGGTGGACATTGTGCCTTCTGGCAAGTTCTTCATGATGTAACTGAATCAAGGTTTTCAGGCCGCTTTTCACATTATGTGGATACAAATATGAACATGTTTGTTTATGAAAGGGTTTTGTGAAACAATGGAACGGAAAAATAAGAATAAATGTGGTTAATCAAAAACAGTGACCAAATGGAATATTTCATCTCAAACATCAGCGTGTAGAAGCTATATAGTAAAAGGTTTCGCCAAAGTGTATTACACGTCATATGTTTGCAAGTACAGACTGTCGCCAAGATCCAGCTCCTTAATGATAATTACTTAGTAGCTACATCCAATGGCCAATCTTTCCTGCTCTTAATGCCAGGTAGAGAAAGGCAGAAAATGTAAAAAACACTGAATCAGGCATGCTCACACTTATGCCCACTTATGTGTGGTCTGTCTGTACACCATCTCCCAAAGAAATGGGGTCCATAATGGGCTAAGTGTGTGCAGTTTGTTACATGTCCAGAAATAAGAACAAATAGGCTAGACCAGATTTAGAGCAGGCAAATATAACCCATGCCACTTGTCCACTGAAGAGCGCTAATCTGGAACTATGGTTCTCTCTGTAAAAGCTTTTCAAAATGTGAGGGATGTGATAATGCACCATAGACCAGGCCTGGAAGAGTGCATTTTCATCACTTATCTGTCTTTCTCTCTGTTATTTCTGTATGGTCTCTTTAGTGTTTGTCCTTTGTTGCTCTATGTCTGTCATATCACTCTTGTTTTCTCTTTCTCACTGTTATTCAGAGTGGGTCAGAAGGTCATGGGCTTGAGCCCCAGAGTTGGCCTCCCTGTAAGCATCCTTGAGCAAGATGCCTAACCCCTATCTGCTCCATGTAATAGCATCATGTAACTGTAAGTCGCTTTGGATAAAAGCGTCTACTAAATGACCTAATTGTAATTGTAATAATTCTTTCCTCTCATGTAAATACCGATATGCAGTATATCGGTGGGGCGATATTATTAGCATGCATCACAGAAACTGACTCTCTCTCGCTGTATATTTTGGCCAATCATTGGACAGAAATGGTAAAAAGCTGTATCATAAATCATGTAGTCAAGAGAATAGACAGATTGAGGAAGGACATCAAATGTATTTTTTTCCAGCAGGTGTAATCGTGTTATCTTTGTTAACACTTCTCTTAATAACCCTATTTGAGAGATCCACGCACTTTGGGTTTTTCCATAGTACCTGTATGAATAGACTAGTACTTAGTTCTCATGTTCATAACTTGTCTTCATTGTACTGCACTTTTGCCGGTGTCCTCTGTTTTACTCCATACCTGCAATCTTCTGACCTGCTTCTCGTTTACCAGTTTCCTCAAATCGATTTTCGGCATGCATGTGTGCACGTGTATAAACATGTAGCCTACATGTGTATGTGCTATCTTAGTAGGCATGCTTGCCCAGTATCAGGTTGACTGTTTGTAGGTTTGTAGAGGTTAGCAGCTAATCTTGTAACAAATGAGAGCTCAGTCAGAAAAAAGTAAGTAAGTTGACTGAAGTTCCCCAGGCACCGTACTATGGCTGCACTGCGTCCTAAGTAGACATGTCTATATTCTTTTAACACCTCTCTTTCAACGTGGCTGGTTGAACACAAAGTAATGAAACTCTGCCACTGTTTGAGTCAGTCTGAGCCACATCAAAGCCATTGTATTACCACAAAGCCTTCTGAATGTCACAACAAGGTCATTTTACATTGCAACTTTATGACAGCACAGAGGTCGTATTTATGCAGCCTCAAGGGTAAGCAATACCTTTCAAGGTGTATTTATTTTCAGGATCCAAAAGGAAAAATACAAAAAAGAATATTTCTCAGCTCTCATGGTCAATCCCACAGTTGTTCCAAGTTGTGTTCAATGCCTTTTAAATGGTTGGGTTAAATGTCATTTTGAGTTCTGTGTAACTGAATGTCCAAAGTACAGTAAGGTGTATCTGATACTTGTAGCTGTGTAATGTGTCCTGTTCCCTTGTGTGTCCATCCTGTGTAATTTAGTGTTCTGTTTAATGTGTGGCCTGAAACAATTGGCCGATGTTCTTACATTCACTGTGCATATCAGTATTACCTCTTTTCATTAGTGGAAATAATAAAACTATAAAATGAAAGCCTACACATTTAAAAATCAGATGCTATATACAACTGTCTCAAACTGATATACACAATAATCAAAATGTTGTATTTTAATTTTAAGTAGATTTAGTTGACGTATAATGTATACATATATTTTGGCTGATCTTTACAGTAATATGGCACCTGACTTCCTGTGTCGAGAAGCAAACCTTTATACAAGACTGGTCTCAAAGACCATAGCAAAGTCAGTGCCCTTTTCTGTTGAATGACTCAGGTCAATAAAGCTCTGTGAACTTCAAATATCCACAGACAAACTACATAATGTCCATAATTTATCTGTTATGTCTTTCTGAGATCACTTTGGAATGTGGTTTTATCTTCCATGGAATTTCAGACATGCCTGGACATTTCTGTGGCAAGAGCATTATACAGGAGCAAATCAGGGGAGGCGCTGTTGTAGCTATTGTCTTATAAAGAGTCGTTATTAGCACAAGCCAGGCCTATTGGTAACAAACAATACACCACCACACGGACTTCACATAAAAAACCTCATTAGACACCAGAGAACATAACCTCGGGTGAGTTCGGGTTTCACCTGTATCACATTCTGCTATCATTATTCTGCTCTGAATAAAAAAACATAAATTGTGTACACAAGTCTCTAACACAATCCTATATAGACACTTACTCTGTGTACATTAGTCTCTGACACAATCCTATGAAAGAAGACACTCCACTCTCAATGCTATTCATAAACATTATGCTTCTAAAAGTTTAAAGATTAAATGATTAATGGTGTGCCTTGGAAACAGTTCGAAGGAGAATGTCCTTGAAATTTCAAGCTGAAAGGCTGTTTTGTATTAGAACTGGAACATTCAAGAGATTAAACAGGGCTTCATGTTTTCATATAAAACTGTTCTTTGTGTTAGATTTGAATTAGGGGTCGGATAGGTTAATGGTTAAGGCGACCAAGCATCTTTGAGCAAGATGCCAAACCCCAACTTAATACTTCGTTTTGGATAAAAGCATCCGTTAAAATGCCTGAAGAGTTGTACATTCTTGTTGCAACAGATATGAATAGTTAACTGGACGATTATTAATATTTAATTAAATTAAATTAAATATTAATAATAAATAATAATAAATTAACAGCGTTTAAGAACTTTTATTTTTGCCTTATACTCTTTTTGTTTAAAAACAAATTCTTATCGCCAAACCAAACTAGTAGTTGTGAACATCAGTGATTAACTCCGGGACATCCAAAACACAACACTGATTAGTGTCCACCCCGAGCCACAACCCTCAGCACCCTGTCCCAACAAGATCTCCTCTCGTCATTTGAGGGAACATAGATAACACACTGTACTGTTTTTGTTATTCTGGCAGACGCCCGAGTGCACCTGTCGAGGAAAGCAGAGACAATGGGCTAAAATGACCAGATCCATCAAGCCCTCCCAGCTCTCTTTCCCTGCTCTCTGTTTCCTGTCACGCAGGAAGTGAAGCAAATACCACTCCACCCACTGGTAAGAGGGGGAAAACAGTAGCACTGAGTGAGTGAGTGAGTGAGTGAGTAGATAACGTGGAGGATAAACGATACAGGTTATTGATTACCACTCACCAACAGATAAGGTAAAAAGCAGGGGGAATATAATGTGAAGAATAAATAAATCTTTTCATCAAGAACCTTTCTGACATTAAAATGGGACTCATTTCTCATTTCCATTGTGGTCCGATTATCTTGCAGTGGCTCATTAACCCAGGAAGCAGCCTGACAGGAAAAGAGCCCTGGTGTTAATTTAGGCCACAGGAAACCTAATGCTTAGATAGCCACCCATTTCCTGTTGGAAGGAAAGGTGTGATCCCTCGCCCACTCCCACAGTTCCACAGCTGCAGAGCCCTTTTGCCTGTGATACAGAATCATAGCTGAATCAGTGCTATTTTCAACTTCATTATACAGTACACTTTGATAATAAAAGGTATATTCTGGGATATCTAATCCTTTCTTCCACTATGACATATGTTTAAGATCCAATATCAGTGGATGGGATATGTATGCATGCATTATATCTGAGCAGAATTAACCTTTTCCCTCCAATCGCCATCAATTCCTCAATGAGCTGACCTAAACGTCTCTAGCTTAATTTTCTGAGACCAAGCGATACCATTTGGATTAATATTAATGAGGCCCATTCAGACTCAGAAACAAAAAATACATGTCTTACTAGACTGTAGAATTTGACAAGCAAATTGCAGCTCTCTTGGCATTTGGTTGTATTTACCTATAAGCAGTGAGCATCACAGCATGAACAGGCAAGAAGGCCATGCAGACCGATGGAAGTGCAGTGTAAGGTTCTAAAAAGAATCACATACTTTCTCATGGAACTGCAGTTTCAGAATCAAATCACGTTTCAATATTTAATTTCAACAGTGTCATGCATACCGGTAGTTTTATTTTTACAGAATATTGTCCATATATTATTGACTATCAGACTATCACAAACACAAACACACACACACAACCGTACTCGGACTGGTTTCTGTGCAGTAGCTTGTAATTAGCCCCAGTGATCCCCGGGCCTGACAAGTGATTGCTGAAACAGGAAGTCCTGCTGTGAGCTTTCTGCATCATCGAATCGTCATTCCTGTGCCCGCCCCCCCCTCCTCCCCCGCCCCTCACACACAACTCCAGCCAACCCTTTTCCCTTCTATTCAACAACAACATGTATAAAAAAAACTGATGGGACTTGTTTGAGGGAGTATGGGCAAAAAAGGATTTTACAGTGGTGGTTTAAATTCAAGTGTAACATTGCTGCCTGGAAGCATGTAGACAAGGAAGTACAACACACATAGAACTCAAAAGAGCTTGTCTCAGGCCCTGGTCACCCCTGGCCTTGTTGGTACCAAAGTGATTTGAACCATGTTAGTTTGAACCAACCTAGTTCAAACTACAATGTTTCCAGATGTGTTCGGTCTGACTTTCACAGCGGGAAGCTTGCAAAAACTCACAAACTTTGTCATATTATGCCTAAATATGTGATTGATATTAAAGTATACATGTATTATATTAGATGCTTTTATCTAAAGTGACTTACAATAACATGCTGCTATTACATGGTGCAGAAAGGGTCTGCCTCAAAGATGCTTTTTGTAGAAGAAATTGTAACTATTAGGGCTACAAGGCTGTTAGTGAAATCGGCTTTGTGTAAATATGTGTTTTTAAACACTATTCATACTTCAAATACTTAATTCATGGCCCGACATCATTTAACACAGCACGTTAGTGGCTCAGTTGGATTGATAGGTACATGATGCCCTATCATGGTTGACATAATATCTCAATCACACAGACACAGGTTCGTAACCCTAGCGATGATGCATACTTTTCATCTTTTTCAAAACAGCAACAAAAGCTGACGGTGCTATGCTCTGCCCCCTTTCCCAGAGTTCCTTGTGTCCAGTGTGTGATTTGTGTTGCAATGAAGTACCATAATCGTATTTGCCCTTTAATGTTGGCCTTATTAGTTCCACTGTTTTGGGATACATGTTAATGCCAGGTATGAACAGGGCCTCAGAGCTACATACTAAAAGCATGAGGTATTTTTGAAGCCATTTCCCCTGAGCTGCTAGCAGTAACACTTCTTTCTAAAGCAGGGACAAAAACATTAACATCAGCTTTAGCCACAGACTAAATTTACCAATGCGTCACAGGAAAGATTGCTTGTTGTTGTTTGTTTTGCGTATGTGTGTCTGTCTGTCAGTCAGAGAGAGGGAAAAGAGAAAAAAATCTATGTAAAATCAGGGGGGAACTCTTTATAATGGATAGCTCACTTATAAGCCCTTACACACTTATATACAAATATTAGTAAATATGTTATAGGCCACATATTAATAACATCTACTAATTTGTTGTAAGAGCTTATAACTACAGTATTCACAGCCCATATAAAGTGTTACCCATCAGGGTATAATTAACTTCACTCGGGGCTGGACAATGGATCCTCACAGCACATCGCAAAAACAAACAAAAAAATCTTCAACTAGTGGTAGAAAGAATGCAACTGCACAAGAATTCACTGGAGTTGCCAAACACACCAAGAAAGAGATTCCTTCTGACAACATAAGGTCATCAAGTATGTCTGAGCTTGCACATAGCCGAGGGCCTAATAGAAGAAGTATTTTATAGCCTGAATAACAAATATTTTATCCTTTGAAGGGCCAGCATTCCTGCCAAGGCACTCTAGGCCATTTTTCAATAAGATGTCTCCATTGAAACACCATTGCACAGGCAGATGGCTAAGCCTGACATGTGACATATCAGATGTGTCTTGAAATTGTGAGTCAATCCATGAGGTGGGTCTGCAAGAAAATGAGTAGCTAATATGCACACCAGCTCATGCATGAGCACACACACACACACACACACACACACACACAAATGTCACTCAAAGACAGTCACTGTGGTCGGCTGGTGAGTAACCATGTTTGTCTGTATATCAATCTGTGGTTGTGGATGAGGGTTTCAGACACAAGGGTTTTAGAGTTACACAGCTGAAGAAGACATTACATCATGACGCTCCTTGGCATGAAAGGTAACCTCATTAACCCTGTGGAGAACCAGTCCTTATAAGGGTAATGCTCATGGAAGTGCAATGCAGAACATTGCCTATAGTTTTCAAATATGTAAGTAAAAAAACATTGTTCAGTGTGTGTGTGCATTGTTTTCTGCCCTCTATAAAGAGATTCAGGAAATGCACGGATGTTGGTATGTTGGCCTGAAAAAATAAATCAGCAGGAAGACAAGAAGTGCAATGTACCTCGTCTATCAAGATAAAAAAAACTCTCCAAAGAGTTGATTTTGTAGAGAACTGTGGATTATTGTGTCTGCTCCCTGTTCCTACCACACAATGGTTGTCTTACAGGGCACTGTGGTAGAGTTGACTCTTCTCCACAGCTTTATATGGGTCAACTGTAAGTGTATGTTGGTCGTGTGTCAAGGGCATCTGTATCCATCTGCCGATATCATTATCCTATTGTGCCAAGAGTATCTCCCCCACCTCTTTCTCCTCACATCTAAACTCTCTGCGTCATAGTTCCCTTCTCATCCACCAGGCCACACAGAGGATATCCACTAGGATGTATGTCTGTTCACCTCCTCTGACAAAGACAAATAATGAAAACAACCATTGTTCTGCCACAGGATTGAGATTGGATTGCTCATAAAGATGTGCACCACAGCGGAGGTCATTGATGTACGTACTGTATAGCTGTTCTACATGATACTGAACACATTTCAGTCAGGCCACCCTCGTGTTATGGTAAAAAAGCAATTTATTAGGGCATATAGAAGTATGCTATGTAACAATCAATGGCAGAATGGCTAGTTTGGGGCGCTTCTACTCATCATTTGGGTAAGTATGGATGTATCGAAACAGTGTCCTCAATCCTCCGAATAGGCCAGCGCGTATTAACAGCAATAACATGATGGTAAACATGTTAAGAACATATGCAATCATGATAACCTAAATACAGTAATATGCATACGCGTAATACCTGTAATAGGGTGAAGCAATATTTGAAAACAAACCCTCAATATCCTTGTTATTGAAAATTAGCTATATAAAGCATAGGTGGAGCTGGGGAGGTGGCGGGTGTTCTGCAGCGAACTTAGCAAGGAAAATACTAAATAGAGGGGGACTATTTAAAAGAACCTCCTTCATTCAATCGACCAATGAGGTTGGTGTAGGTGAGTCAGCTGGGTGTCATCTGACAGACAGCTGACTGACAGCAGGGGGCAGACTACCGTGGCCTGCCTGAACTTATGCTATGCTTAATTAAATACTGCAGATTACACTTTTGTTCTCTATTGTTTCCAAAAACTGTCTGCTAATCGACGCTGTTGTTAATAATGAATAGAATAATAGACATTGCCAAGGAAGTAACAGTTGTAATAAATTTCAGGGTATATCTTGTACTTGTATACCTGCACCTCAGCCTGGAAAAAAATGGGAGGAACCTTGGGAAGGGACCACAAAGGAAGGATATCTACTGTATGGTGCGGAGTGGAAAACATAATTAGCAATACACAACAATATATACAATAATATACTAATATAGCATAGTAATAATAAAATAATATAGCAGTAATA
>JAOEHI010039572.1:0-22256 GCA_025447815.1 Percopsis transmontana
CCCCCCCCCCCCCCCCCCCCCCCCCCCCCCCCCCCCCCCCCCCCCCCCCCCCCCCCCCCCCCCCCACCCCCCCCGCCGCCCCCCCCCCTCCCACAAAATAGATCATCTGCAAGGGGCCTATTAACATGAATCAATGTCTCCAGGCTGTTTTGTTTTGGGTGTGAGATGAGGATAAATTGCATTGGTGAAAAACCCTAGATGTGTTTCTTAGACATCTACAATTTTCAAAAAAGAGTAAGACACTGCCCCCCTTTAAGTCTAGACGACTGTTAATATTATATTGTAAATGTTACAACCTCACAGAAGGGAAAGTGTAAAATCTTTTGTTTTGGTCCTTTGACCAGGAAGTGTGTTTTGTGTTTACTAAAATATAGTGCTGCTAAAGCAGAAGTATTTTGTCGCAGTATTTTCCTAAGTATTAACTCAAATCTGTTCTTCTTGAAAGTGTGCAGAATGTTTATTGAACAAGTGACTAGATAACTTGTTCTGTCAATTATATTGTGGGGCTGGGCTAACACTAGCCTTATCACTTGTTTCAAACCAAGTCCTCTATCTATGCCATCTGAATTTATTAGGAAGGTGTTGTATCATGCAGTTTCACAACAAAGGGTCTGTTCTTATCACTGTACACTGTTACCACTGTTATCCTACTACTGTCTAAATGACAGTATTGAATTATTTCACCCAGTGAATTTAATAAAAGTGACCTTCAAACTCTACTGATTCCCTTATTTGTAGGTTAATCACATAGTGTAGGATTCCTATTTTGGCAGAGTAGTAACTACTGTAGAACTGGCCTGAAGTTACTCCCCTGTACGCTAGCTAGGATCGAAACAACTCACTGACTTAAGACTTTACACACCCGTATTTTAACATCCTTCTCATAATATCTAAATACATGATTGATGAAGGAAAGAAAAGCCTTGAATGATCTTTAAACTTCTGTTGCTGGTGGCCTGAATTAAATGAATGAATGATGCAATATTGCTTTTCATCTGAAACAAACATGTGCCTGAAAGGTCATTCTGTCACTTGGCGCTTAATAAAGCTTGGCTACAGAGAGCCCTCTGTTTAAGATACGGCATCCCATCTGTCTGTGTGCTGACAACTGCAGCTGTTTCGCAGCCTTTCATAGGGTTAATGTGACACTCCCGGGCCTAAAACCTGTTACATACAATATTATGTACACAAAATGTGGAAACTAAGGCCTGGCACAACAAACCTGAAATCCTTTGGACATTGAGCAGCAGCTTAAATAATTGCATTTACAATGTGCCATAACTCAATTTCTTCACTCACTTGTTCTTTAGGTAGGTAGGTAAAATGTCATAGCCTACAGCTATTTGACAGCTGAGCTGTAGCCTCAGCACCTGTTGCTTTAACTGCCCTATAGGTCCGCGGGTTAGCCCGCGCTTTTCCAGGTTCAGGAAGCACCGGCTGGCTTACACAAAGCCTTTCTGCACATGGCCTTTAGATGTGAGATCGCATGTTGCCACTGGGTCATTCTTGACAGAACCTGGGCAGGTGGTGTAGCCTTGCAGTGACAATGGCGCCACGCTATGTCAGTTTAAAAAAAGGATGGAATTATCCTCAAGTCAACCAGACTTGTGTGAAGGTTTTCCATCCTTTACGAATACATTTTCCTTGCTGTAATAAAAAAAAATTTTTTTTTTATTTTTATAAAAAATTTATATATTGTTGAAGAACAAAACTAACCCCCCCCCCCCCCCCCCCATAACTAATGCGTGACCCAGGTCACAGCTTCAGATGTGCCCTGTGAAACAAGCTGTCGCCACTTGTTTAGCCGTAGCAGATGTCACTATCGCTCCGTGACTCAGTTTAACTCCACACTGGCATTCGAGAGGCTAAGCAAACTAAAGCTAGCAGTGAGACAGGGGTGAGTCAGCAGCACACATACCTATTGGGATCTGTCATGCCACCTCGTCTTGACAGTTGTGTACACTGACTGTTTAATAGGGGTTACTGCATCGCTTGAATACCACAGAAATAAGGCGGGTGAGATAATATGTGACAGAATATTGAGCAATTAATTCAAAAGGGGAACACTTACAAAGAGGCCATTGTTCCTCTGAAAAAGCTATGTACTCTACTACAGTATATGAATAATATACTGTATACTGTAGTTTAGTCAAGTAAATCAGATCAGTCACAAAAGTTAGACAATTCTCTTTCGCAAAGTTTAAAAATGAACGGAAAGCTTCTGGCTCACTAAAAGAAGCAAGTGCTCACATGAAGGTGATGCAGTAAACACTGCAAGTGTTCATAGTCGATATTCAGTGCCACAGCGGGTGTTAAAGGTAATTCTGCCCTTCACAAACTTGCGCTGACATGCGAATCAGTCGCAGACAATACTTGCTTGCACAGCGGAACAAACAGGAAGAAACACAGACATTTGTGCACACGTCTTGATATCATATCTACAGTAACAACTAAATCATCTCTGTGGATTCTTTTCTTTCCAATGGAAACATTCATTGTTAGCCATCTTTGGCATTTTGCACGGATCAGATATCTCCTTTAGCTGAAAGAATCTCCTGTGTACCCAAGACACGCCGGCGACCGGTTGATCAGGTTTCACCCTCCTCGTCAAGAAAATATGAGGTCAGAGGTCATGTTTTCAACCTTCCACTGTATGTGTGCATTCATAGTCGAACTTGCGAAGATAATTTGATTTCCAAGTTTGACAGCATTCTTCATACCGAGGTGTCTATACAGTGTGTACTGAATACCTGTGAACAGAAAAGAGATAGCTGCTAAAAGCAGCAATCTTTTGAAAAGGAAATTCCTTAGGCGAAGTTTTGGAAGACACCATTTGGCAACCGCTGCTTGGTGACTAAGTCGCCCTGAGGGTTTTGTCCTAGCTCTTTACGAAGAGCTGTCAAAGAGATAAGCACAGCACAGGATGGTACAGTCCTCATCGCTGATAAAGTCAGCATTTATTAGTTACACTTTAAAGAACCTCACTCAGTACAATGGTGTTAGTGTTGTTGACAAATGATGTGGTAATTGTAAGCGATGTCGAGAGCACCTAACCATCCTTTATTAGACTATACATCATGCTAAAACACTGGTTATCGCAATCTGGAGTTGATATATTGGAGCTCTCCAACGTTAGAAAGCACTCCGCCTCCTTGCTTTGATAAGATTGAGAAATTAAGTCGTGATTAATGACAAACGCAGACAACTGAAAGCAATCCAAGACCCCTTGTGCCAAACCTGATCAGACTATTACCCTGCAAGTGCAACTGTCCCATTTAACTGCTGGGGGAGTATTTTGCTCACTGTTGTGTTTAATTGCTAACAAACAGAGGAGATATACAACCATATAAATAAGTTCCTTTATTTAGATCATAATTATTATATTTGTCCGAGAAAACAATCAGAACAACCTGACATTATGTCAGAGCTATACTTGAAGCAGGAAGCTAGACGTCCTGGTGATTTACAGTGAGGTTTCCAGCGGAGGCTCAGCACGTTGTGTGCGCTTTGACTGTAAAATAAAGCCTGGGAGGTAACTAATGTGACGCTGACATCATCGGAGATCG
This sequence comes from Percopsis transmontana, assembly GCA_025447815.1. NCBI lineage: Eukaryota > Metazoa > Chordata > Actinopteri > Percopsiformes > Percopsidae > Percopsis > Percopsis transmontana. Next base: position 3,567 of record JAOEHI010039572.1, read on the forward strand.
GATTTCCTCATCGGCCTGTCGTGCGTTTGTAGAGTGCGGGGACAATGTTTACAGTTACGACACCACTCCCGGTACATAAGCAAACACCAAACTCTCAGACAATATTGTACAACCAGTGGGGTTTGCCTTTAGCATCACTTATAACATGTTTGCAAAACAAATGTTATCTGCATAGCTCAGGCTCAGGCTAGCAACACCATCCAGCAGACACCTAAGTTTAGCATGAGCCATCCCATAAACATCTGGCCATGTAGTCAATTACAGCTAACAAAAGTTGTGTCACCAGGAAAGGCCGAAGCATTTCAACAAACACCATGTAAAATTACAAATTTCAAAAAAATATACTGTATGTGATGGTTTATAATTAATTGATGCCATTCGGCATACATTTGTCTTTTTTTCTTCCTTCCTTGTGGTAATTCTTGCCTTGTGTGTTTCAGCTAGCCTGCATGTGTTTGAGTTTTAGCTCCAGGCTCCAACTCATTACATCACCGTGGCTGGGGCCTGATAAGGCAATGTTGAGTCAATGCTTTATGACCCCTGTGCAAAGTGACGCAATGACACAGACGGCTGTAAATGTTTGCCGAGCAGAGAATGGAGGAACTACCTGTCCGTTATGTTAGCAGGTGGTTAACCTAATCCAAGGTTGTCTGGCTGTAGAAAATAATACCATCGGGGGCATCGTAAATGAAAGAAATGTGCTTGAAAATGAATATCACACTCTAAACGTAGTCTGTATATGGAAGCACCTCATGGTTGATAAATTATCCCCCATACTGTTCATGAAAATCTGCTTTTGCAATTAATTGACCATCCCTTCATCTAAAGGTTTGATTTAAAATAATGGAGAGTTGCCTAGTTTTGTCGTTAATAAAGAGCTATTGACTGCCTGCATTATTGACTGTCATCCCTCTGTGACTGGTTCAAAAATAAAGGCATCACATTGATTTTATGTTGGGAGTAATGGAAAAACTAGTAACCAGCGCTTTCGCCCCTGGCTTCACTACTGGATGTGCTACTTGGTGAGCTTCATCTGCGCCTGCTTTGCCGTCAAAATGGTAGTCACGTTTACAGTGAATCAAAAACAGTTTATCAAAAAAGAATATTAAGAAAGTTTATCTCCCGATCCTGGGCTGCCTTTGATCCAATCAATCATTTGACACATGACGGTGTTTCATTAGCAATGTATGAAATTGACTATAAATCACACTGTAACGATCCTGCCATCAACACTGATTGATAACAGAAGTAATATTTGTTTTTATTTTCTGTGATGGGCAACTGAGCTGTGGTGAGGATATAATTCATGTTGGACTGGCAGTACTTGAAAGTGTAGCAGATAGCAGTCACATTCAAAGCCATTGTTGCTGACTAAATTCCTCTGAGAGCAGTCAAGACCGTCGTTGTTCTGACATGTTATTCTATTATTCTGTGGTATTAGGTGTATCACGATAATTCTATAGTCTATATCGTAATGCCATTGTAGCCCCTAATCATTCTCCTAACAAAGCCTGATCGTGCTTCTTGGTTGCTAATGTGACTGACTCACTTCCCACTTAAAAGACAGCAGGTACATTTGAAGTGTTGCAGCGCTGTTATCTACCATCAGTATGGAATGGTTAGAGAGGGGTTAACTTCACTGAAAGGTCACTGTAGCAAGGATCACGCTACATATACACAGGTTCGTTGAGGCAGAGCACAGCTTACAAATTTATTCTAAGGTTTTACACACATAAACAGTTCTGGAGTAGGCTTTAGGCGTTCACGGAAGGTTTCCCGGTGCTTCCATGTCCGTGGCCTCCTGCTTGCTCTGCTCACCTGGCTTGCCTTTTCTAGGGAGACAGGTGATTAGATAACGACACACATGTTCCCAATCCCCACTGAGACCCGTATACAACGCCCCCAACATGCCCTCTCACAGACCACTCTGTATTATAGGTATTATAGTTAACGAAAACTAGGTGGGAACAAAACATTTTCGGTAACAGAAATATCACTAAAAACTAAGCTTTACAAAAAAAACGATAACTAAACTGTATTGTGTGTTTGCAACACTAACTAAAATAAACTAAAGAGAAAATGTCTTTAGTTTTCATCTTTGTCAATTTATTTCATACATAAGCCTAGTATTTTGGGTGGATATGAAATCTATCTTCCAATTTCTTAGCATGTCGACACATGTTTTGTTGGGTTTTAATACTCAATCATTTTTCAGACCTTTTTGAATCTCGCCCCAAATGCCCCATATTTTACAGTCGGCACTGAAAACATTTGGTTTAATTTAATATCAAATGGGTGAGGTGTATACCCACTGAATAGGGTCTTTCTTTCTGGAAGTATCATATAGACACTACAATTGTGCCACTTTCAAATACCTCCTGTTTAACAGAATCCATCTTTTAACCATCTCCAGCATTACAAATGAGCTGATGACAAAGAAAACGGCGGGGGTCTTTAATATTGAGGTAAACCAGACAATTAACCCCTAGGGCAGGTCTTACCATCTGGCCCAGAACACATACACGAAACAACACTTCACCCCTTCGGCAAGGGTGGGGGTCCTATTTACTTTCCCTTACAGTTGAAAGCAACAGGTCCCTCTTCAGCCTTGAGATCTGACGCACGAACATGAAGGGGATAACTACAAGAACCTAATCTCCCAGTCCAGCCTAAACACCAAACCATTACAGAGAGACATAAGTATTTCTACAATGATAACAAACACACCAATAACATGTTGAAGGGGGAGAAGACAATCTCTTGCCACCACAGAAGCTACACTACACAATTCTTTTCATCCAAAACCTAAATTTTCTAAAAATTAAACACAACAACAGGAAAACTGTAGGCATAAATTGTGTAGGCTAATAACCACAAAATGGGGAGAGGTAAGAGAGGTAACATCCGTGAGCTTCCTCCCACAATACGTTGCTCTGGGTTGTCGACAAGACCTCACAATAGCCTCTATTTATGCCAAACGTAAGCCTTGCTGTTGTCAAATCAATGTTAGGGGGAAAGACAAAAACAAAGGAAGGCGAAGAGGTACCCCGTGGGTAGAGATCAGGTTGGATTCCATTACTGGCATTTCAGAGAGGTCACTTGTCTGCCTTTCACCTTTGTATTATTGCCAGAAATGTCACCATGTGACGGCGGGTGTCCTGTTGAGATGCCACGCGTACCTGAGGATCGAGCTGAAACTGGCCGATGTCTCGGCTGAGAAAAGGTTTTGATGATCTCTGAAGCTGCACGCAATAGAATTCCAACCACGCGGAAAAGGCAATGACTGTGATTTCAAAGGCAGTCTCACGTGCACAAATTCAGACACCAATCGATATGCACTTGCAACCATGCTTGCAAAACAAACAAACACACATGCAGAAAAGCATGTGACAACCTAGTTGCACTACTGTTTAGCAACAAACCTTTAAAAATGTGTTCAAGGTTCAGATTTGTTAAAAAATAACTGTATTTATAAATTAAAAGTATTTTTATGCATTTAGTTCAAACATATAGTTATTTCTATGTATTTACACTGACAGGACTCAGAGTATGGCTGCATGTTAAAACTAAAGCAAATTCATAAACTTCACATCTGACCTGCAGGAGCTTGTTTCTGTTTTTTACTGTTTTGTTACTGTAGAGCTTTCACTGACATACCTATAAAATATTTTCCTGCAGGCAAATTCAATCACAAGGTTTAAAACAAGCTTCATCTAATTTAGTCTAAAGACATGGTGACAGTTGACTTTATAACTTTATTTAATAGCCTCTACTATAAAGTCTATCATTGGCTGAGATTGTTTTTTTAATTTTGTAAAGTCATAAAGACAGCAGCACATTTCTATTTGTTGACAGACATGTGATGTGCTGATAGACAAGGCTGCAGGGTTATACTATTATTTTATAGCACTAATAAGAGGCTTTCACATGACCTTGGCTTCAAGGTCATCCACACCAATTATATGTGCCATGTGAATCAATAAACATGGATAAAAGCATCTGCTAAATGCTGTAAATGGAAAATGGAAAAAACCCAGGTTTGACTGAGCAGAAATAAGCAGAAAAAAGACCTTGTTAGTTGAGACTAATTGTAACATATGTACAGTAAGAGTGCTAGCATAACATTGACCAGAATAAATAATCTAGAATCCATCACATTTAAACAAACAAAATTCACAGGAGCAACTCGAGAAAAGGAACCAAGGTGTTCCAAATTAAACTGGTCTTAATAACTATTCGGAACGACTTGTAATGGAGGAATTAACATAAGAAATGGTCTTCTGTGTTTGGCTTTGACTGGAACCATGCACTTAGCAACAGCTAGGGGATATTGGATTTCAGTGCTGCATATTCCAAAGTCATTTAAAAGTAATGTTTGGAAAAAAGACCTTACAAAAAAAGAGTAATGCCAATTGCTTAACCACCACTAACAAGATACATTTATTCTAAATAACAGGAACATTTAAAAATGCATTCCCTTTAAAGTAAGCCACACAAAAATATAATAGCAGCATGCTAATAGACCCATGTAACATCCCGGGCAATCTTAACTATACACTTTCATACATTCATAGTACAACAAAATGGTACGAAATTAAACTGAAAGCACAGCAGCTCTGAAACACTGAGACAACCATCCTTAGCAAAGCCAACAGGCCATCTATCTTCCCACTGTCCATTTTATAAGTAGGCGGTCATGGAATTTCTGCTATGTGGAGATTCTGAGATTTCCCATGCATTTGTTGATGTCAACGTTTCATAGCAAGAGCTTGCAGCTTAAATTTAGTGCCCATATTAGCAAACAGATACTAAGACATTTCTGTTGTAAACTCAACTGCCCTATTATCTTTGAGTGCATGGAATTGATCTGTTTTATATTTGATAGTGGCCAATTGGTCCCAGTTGGTCTCAGTAACAATAAACTAGTTTACAAGTAGTAATGGATATTAGGGCCATGAAATAAATATACCCAACCAGCATTCACACACAATACAGTCTTTTTTTTTTGTCATAATGTCCTATGACTGTGTTGGCATAAAGCTAGACATCTATCTACATAAGCAGACAAATTGTGGGTGAGCAGCACCGATGATGCAAACAGTGACTGAAGACAGAGGTAATAATTAACCTAAAGTAGGTGACTGACTGCTATTACCTCAACTACTGGCCACTGCTAACCAATCACAGCTGGGTAATGCTGCACCTATGTGTTTTCAAGATGACATCGCTCTGAATTGATGCACTATTTCATTGGACAGTTTATCATTGATTTTGAAGGCTTTGAAGATCCTTGCTCTCCTGTTTAATGATTTAATATACAAGATAAAACATCCTTAAGGTATCATAACTGTCCAAACTGTACCGAAAGGATTTCAAATGTTTAAAGGGATATTGAATTTCAACATCCCTTTAGGATTGGAGATAAAAAACATATAACATGTATTTCTCTATACAGTAGTTGTAAGGTAAAACTGTTTTTTTTTTAATACAGTAGTCAAAGTACAGCTAGAACATAGTGGTGTAACTCCTCCTTGACAGTAGACGCCCCCAGAGGCCTATCAGTAACAGGCTGCTAAGAGGCTTTTCTACCCCCAACACAAAGAACTGTCTGTTAGGCCAGGAGGGGTGGGGGGTTGGGGGAGTCATCCCCAGGAGGCAGCCAAGACAGGTGGATATCCCCACAGGGCGTGTATGTGGGGGCTGGGAGGTCGACTGCTTGGGTAATCAGAGTCAAGTCAGAGACAAAAACATGGTGTCACTTCAACGGTGTGGGTTTCAAACTGGTCTACAGCTGGGTTAAATGTCTTCTGTGTGGAACCTCAAACAACTGCCTCACAAATACCATGTCAATAACGTTCAGCAAGGCAGAGTGAAACCACTATTTACTGGGATAAACATTCCCTCTGCATGGTCATAGTTCAAGTTCCCTCACTCTACTCACTCTGGTCATATCTCCTTCAAAAATGACAGCTGAGAAATTATGCTCACTATTTGCTTTGTAAACGTTCATGTGGGGTAATTTAAACCTTCCAAAATTACATTGCAGCGATGGACGGCATCAAAATCCTGTCCAAGTAGAAATGATCTTGTGCTTCCATTGAAGCTCTGGATTTGAATGGAGGGGCTTTAAAGACAGTGCCAAGAAAATGTTAGCGAGATTTGCATGTTGACCCGCCCCTATTAGGGGTCCTTTACCTTCTGATACACTATTCTTGAAACACATCGGTTTTAGCTGAGGGTTAGATGTTTGAACCTGGGCGGGCAAGAGGCTATTCTTTACGCATATCTGTCAGTGTTGCCTGGCGATTTCAGTGTGGTCTGACATCAGAATTGACCAGTGAATCCCTATTTCTGCCACTTTGCACTAGCTCAGTGCCAAGAGGACAGACAAGAAAAGCTTTGTCAATTTGGTGAAGTCCAGTCATCAAAGATCTGAGGGTGACCAGAGAGAAACTTCTAGAACTGACTGATTTACTCACTGTAAGTCGCTTTGGATAAACGCTAAGTGACCAAATTGAATGAATGTTCAACTGTCTCATCAGATCAGAAAAAGCTGACATCTACTGCTTGAAGACCAAGTTCACCATGGACTATCAGACTTAAGAGGTGACATCAGTCACCAACACAAAATAATCTTCGGCAAGTAATACTGCACCTTTGGGGGTGGGTGGAACAACTGTGATGGAGGAAGTATTGCGCTTGGTTCTTTCTCAGAGAATCCCATCTCCATAAACCCCTGCCGGAACATTCCCAGAAAGGATGACAGTTTTAGGGGGGGCTATTGGGTGGAATAGATCCCATTATGTCAAATAGTCAGAGATACTCTGAAGCAAATTCAGTACTGAAGACTGGCAGCATTACAGGGTCCAATATAAGCCGACAGACTGACGCAAGAACTATGCAGACGTGCTCTCAATGAAATGCTTGAGGCAAAGAAATAATTAAGAATTTATTGAGCAAGTCCCTAAAAATGTTTTTCTCTACTGACATTATCTGTTGACTATATCTATATAGCTATTTTTAAACTCAAGGAAGAAATTCATGGTGCACATATGAACTATACATTATTTTGATAAACTTGCTTTCCTTTTCTCATAACCTCAATCTAAACACAGAAACATAAATAAATAATGCATACAACTGACCTGCTGGCCCACATGGCAGCCGGTTTTAAAAGATTCTGATTCGGCAAACTCTGGCTCTTTGATTTGCTTCGCTTTACATATGAGTCTGGGAACTCTCTAAGAAGCAAATCGTAGAGGTGGAGTTGCAAAATCAGAAGGGTTTCGTTATCTCTGACGGTCAATGTAAGAGCTTCGCCCTGGATTGTTATGTTTGCAGTTGCCATTCCACATGGCCTTCAAATGACTTTCAAATCAGACTATATATAATTTTAATCCTTCTATTCTAATGCCAGACACCAGAAAAACAAGCAGAAATGCTTCCGTGACCCTTACAACACATTTGCGAGATTGTTTGAACTAATTGGAGGAAGTGACAACCTTAAACCGACTTCAAAGTTATCTCACTTATGACTCAAAAGTCAGGTGTCAAAGAGCCAGGCAAAAGTTCAAAAGCTCTGCTGGGGTCTTCTGTAGTCCTAATATAGCCATGGAAAGCCTCCCAGCCCAGGGTAGGAAGATAGGAAGAGATCAAATTGAATAGGGGTTTGTTTTGTTCTCTCTTTGACAGTTGAAGCTTCCTGGCTGATGTAGCCCGCTGTTTAATCTCTGCTGGCTCAGTGGGTTGGACCACGCTTGGTGCAGGAGCAGACAGAGCCAGCCAGCCCGAGACAGACATCAAACACTGCCAGCGTCACAGGGCTACCCAGCCTATATCAAGGTAAAGGTAGAGGGAGAAATGGGTCAGAGAATCAAAATATTATAATGGTATCATAACTGTTGGGGGTATCTCAGAAGAGTCCGAAAAACAATGGTAAAATGTTTGGGAAAGTACTGAGAAAGACAAGGATATTTTCTTCACGAATTGTATCAAGAACTGCAAGTCTTGAGCATGGTGTCTTCAGCATCATGTCATATGAACGTGCACACAGGGCGTCACAACAGCTCTCTGTTTACATTATAAGGTGTCAACCCTTACCTGTGTAAATAGCCACGTTGACACCGGATGGATTGTGCAGATAGATCAACATACAATACAATTAGTCACTTGTGTGTAAGGGGTATTAGACTAATGTAAACGATAAAGGTTGCACCCTAGGGTGAGAGTGTTGACATTACTATTGGTCATAAACTGGCTAAACGAGTTTCTTCAACAGAAAATCTTGTCAATTCCAAACCAGCTCCATCTCCCTGGCAGTTGCATCTAGGATTAGGTTGTTTTGAATTAGAATTAGGTCGTTTTAGCGGACGTTTTTTATCCAAAGCGACTTACAATTACATGCTGCTATTACATGGAGAACGTAGGGGTTAGGCATGATGCTTACAGGTAGGCCAACAACTTAAAATAGGCTGGCAGAGCACTAACAAACTGTTTTTGGTAATTATTGCATGTGTTCAAAACATAAATGCTCGACACAGAGGCATTGAGTTACTTTTACATTATATATTATGCAGTAGAAAATATCTTAAATTTACACTGCCTGGGGGGAAAATTATGGGTCTACTTCAGCCATGTTGGTTGGACTCGTCACAGAGATCTAGATGGTTTCACAAGACACAGTCATGGTCCAATACAGTATGCCCCCAACTTGGCGGCGAGCCAACTGAAAACATTTGAAAATGTTATCTTCCTGGCTCATTACAGTTCTGTAATAATCTAATTGAAGCTAAGGATTCGCTGTGGTTGAAGCTGAGCTGGATCCCTGCCTCAGTGACGCAGAAAATCCCCAGAGGAACACGACATTAGCAGTATTGTTAAACTTGACATCCAATAAGTATTTTTCCTAGACGAAACTGGATATTCATGCTCAGAGATAAGCCTTATTAATTTTTGCCACGACATCATAAATCTCCCTACATGGAGTTCTCCCTGTCTGGGAATGTAAGAGGGAAAGACAAAGTAGAACTAATGTGCTGTCAAGTATTAATCAAAACTATTGTGAATGAGAGCGAGAAGCACAACAAAAGCAACATTCTTTCTTAACGGTCCACTCCGTGATTGTGTTGTTGCGCCCCTAGGACCTCAGATTTCTGCCCCAGCTCCCTGTTTATGTTTGAAACACAACTATGTACATGTCTGTAAGGGGATGGATAAAGAATGGTGTAAGCCATAGAGAGGAGTGACAGCCATTCAGCACTCTGTGCTTTCAGTTTCAAAACAAAACAACAACTTCAACCACAAGGATAATTTCGGACACAAATTCAGGAGTGTCCCTTTAATAAGTATTATATTTATAGCTAATTTAATCCATATAATTCTAAGGTTTCTGCATATATTCTGCAGCGTCTAAAAAGTCGCAGTACATTTGTGACACAATTAGCATCAGCTCAATGATGAGGAATTCCCCTAGCTAAACCGCAGGCCAGCAGAATGAAGGATTGCCTAAACTAACTCGACAACTGTCTATTTCCTCTGCGGCTTCCTGTCTTAGGGGTCTGTGTGTATGGCTCTTTTGATCCCCTCAATCTAATGCAATAGCCCATATCCTGTATCCTCTGTAGCCTGGTGACAGACTCCCAGAGAACCAAAACGGTATTAGCTTTCACATCATCCCATAGGTCCAACCCCGGTGTCTAATTTGCTAATGGAGCACTACAAAACGGCTTCACTTCAGCTCTATCCCGGTGTAATCATTTGGAGAAGTAATTAGGAAAGCTACTTTGCACTCTGCTCTGGAGCTCAAAAGGACTGTTGCCAGATCTCCCCTCTTGTTTGTGTTTCACAAGGCCTACATGTCTTTCACCCCGAGAGTAGGAAATTGTAATTGGTCACAGCTTTCTTTACAAAACATCTTTACAGACTTAATCAGGATTTTGTTTTGTCTGCAGTAAACTAATCTCCGCATTCCTAATCATCCAGAATGTACAATCAGTTGTTAGTTATTTTTATTACTGAATGTTTATTGTTGTAAAGTACTTGGCACCGGGAATGAGTCCATGAAAACCTTTCAGGTTACAATGTCATTGAAATAAAATAAGAAGGAACACAATTTTGATCGCAATAGTTGGAGATGGATACTTGTTCCATGGCTTCAAGGGAAACGTGGAAACGTGGTAACAATGGTAACCTGAGATACTATGGTTTGAGCATGTACAAAACCTACAGTTAACTTGTATGGTAGCAGCTAAAGTCATGCTTAGCTCCGTTGATATTCATAGACTCAACAACGTATAATTATGTGACTGACAGCACATTAATTACTTGGCATGAAGTTTATGGGAGACCTCAAAGATTGGCTTGAGATTGTAGGGCTTAGAAAGGCTAAAAAGGAAAAAACTTAATGTACCGTACAAAATATTGACTCACTACGGCATAAACTTGCAGAACCTGTTCTGTATGTCCAATTTCTTCCAAGTTCAGCCTTAACATTCTTCCTCAAGGAATATAAAGCTAGTCAGTGAAGACATTGTGAGTTAACTGTGAGATTACAAGTAGTCGAGGCAACTTTTGTGCATAAAATTGAATTAGTGACAGATGTTGTGCTGCCATTCACCAGGCACTGTGGCTTAGCTTGGTTTAGCTTGTCAGAGAGCTTAAAAGCTCTAAAGGCTCTAAGAAGGAAGGTATAAATTTAATAAAGCTTTTTTGCACTTCCAAAGGTTAAGAAACTACAAGAACAATTCATATATCTGGCTTAGTTGGGATAACTGAAGTGTAAGAGATGAAATAATGAAAATGTACCTTTTGTGGCCACAGTATATGAATACAAAAGACGTGTAGACATTATGTGCACCCCACATTATACAAGAAGGGTGCTAAATATATCATTGGTACTAATGATTCTTTAATATAAAAACCAAGGCCAAGAGAATCTCATTTAGAACTCATTAGCTCATGATTAATTGACAAGGCAACATTTCCACAGCTAAAGTCTGGCTGTCAGGCTAAACAAAGAGTGTGTCATCCTAGTCGGTACAACTGGTGAAGTATGTCCTGTGGCCACTGGTTTGTTTAGGACCACTGGTCTCAACTTTCAAGTAATGACTTTCCCCAGTACACAGTCTGCCTGGGAATTGAGTTATCGCAACAAACACAGCAAGTATCTATTTAGATGGATGAGAACAAACCGTAAATATACAATGAAATACTCTGCATGACTAACATTTCTGTACCTGCTCTGCGCTATTTTTTATTGGTCTTTGCTTCCGCTTGTACCAGGCGTACATTCACAAAAGCATTAGCGTCACACTGTAGTCAGTCTCGTCGTAAAGTCTTGCTAGGTACTTTAAATGTCTATCCCAAATGGTCTTCCTCCTGCAATAGTCTGAAGTATTTCAGAAAAAGGCTAAATGGGCAGAAATTTCCTGAATATAGTGTGTAACTGTCCTAGGGTTGTGTTGTTTTAAAGAAACTGAGATTAGTTAACTTAATGGGTGATTTCCTAAACTACATTATGTAGAGCACCAATTGTTGCAAATGATTCTAATTATTCCAGCTCAAATCTAACAATGAAATGTTTATCTTAGGTTGTGTTCAGAAAAGAAATCTGTAGGAGCTTGTGTGGAATGAAAACAACTCTGCACAAAGTAGGACAGGGTTCAATCGCAATATATTATTTCATTTTCCCAGCATAGCTTTTGGAAAATATTAAAAACAATTTTAAAAAGCAGGCAACATAAAATACACAGCACACGAGTGATAAGTATAGGCATATAAAGCTAAAATCATTGAGTTTGTACAGAAATTAATAGCATTTTTTAACTAGATTTAAAATGTGCCTATACTACAATCAAACATCTGTTTGACATGTGTCCACCACAAACAAAACGCAGTTCTGGTATACAGTATACACACACACAAGTGTTACCTTGCTTAAACTTTAAGACAATAGTATCGGTTGGGTATTTCAACATAAAAAGGTAACCGAGCTCTGGCCCAAGCTTTTAATGACCCTCTTTGGTTAAAACAAACAAAAACAAAAAAAATATCTAATGCTGACTGAGGTTTAATTTTTGTGAAAAAAGTAAAGACAGATACCTGTAATAAAGGAAAAGCTTAAGATACGTGTTGAATTAGGGTCAAAATGCACTTAGTGCTGTAAGCAAATTGCACTTAGTGCTGTAAGCGAATTGCACTGTTGACTTGCACTAGCACTCTATACACCATCTTATTTTGCCACACAAAAAGGGATAAGTCTCTCCTAGCCCACAGTGTGAAATCTCAAATTTTCTAAATTGCTGTTAAATCCAAAGCTACGCTATAATTTAGCTCAAATGATTGTGGCTGTCCCAATATAAAGTGCAAATTCTATTTACCACAGGGAAAAAACATGGCAGGATTGGTGAGAATTATTTTGCAATAACTGCATTTAATCCCTGGTATTTTCAATTTTGGCACAAACTGTGATACTGTGTCACTTTAAAACTCCTACTTCAACCACAGACTGTTTTGAGGCAATAAAGGAATTCGAGAAAATAATTTGGAAGAAGTTGTGGAGTATCTAGACTAGTCTCTAGTAGCTAGTATCTGGAGTAAAAATGCCCCTTGCGACAAACTTCGGTGTATAACACTATATTTTTCAGTCATAAGAACAACACATCAATAAAAAAGATGTTTTCTCTATTGGTATAACATTCAGTGGCAAAGGTTGATGCACAAAATAACATTTGGTTGCGGGCTACAAAGTAAAAGTAATGTAAAAAAGATGTGTTCTCTATTGGTATAACATTCAGTGGCAAAGGTTGATGCACAAAATAACATTTGGTTGCGGGCTACAAAGTAAAAGTAATGTAAAAAAGATGTGTTCTCTATTGGTATAACATTCAGTGGCAAAGGTTGATGCACAAAATAACATTTGGTTGCGGGCTACAAAGTAAAAGTTATGACACTCAAGTAAAAGTGTCATTAAAAACGACATCAGAACCCTTTGTAGTGGGAATTTTTTTTTAAAAGTCTCAAGTGACTGGTGTGACATTCCCATGGAGCAAATGTGGAGGTCAGTAAACAGCTTATAACTGTTATCCAAAGCAGTAGTATTCATCCGATTCCACTCGCAGTTTCAGCGGGGATTTGCTAAACGTCTCTTCGCGAATAAGGGAGTTCTCCACAAAGCAGTCGGAGTCCGTCGGCGAGGGGTGGTCTGCGAGATCCTCGGCTAGCGTGTCCAGATAGCTGCCTACGGATATGCCATCCAGCCCGTCACTGTTGCAGTCGTGCAGACTGTTGAAACTGCTGTGCAGCGAGGCGCCGTCCTGGCTGTCCGATAGGCTGTAGAGGCTGCCTGTCAGGCTGCCCTCTTGGCTGGTGACGCCCCCCTTGTCCTCCATCACCCAACGGATGGACTCGATGCCCTCATTGATGGACATGAGCTGGCGCATCAGCTTCACGTCAATGGCTCGCAGATGTGCCTGCGTGTTGAAGAGAATACGTTCAGATTGAGAGAAGCTACACGTGGAGGGCAGAGCATTAGATGTAGCTGAACATACCTGAAATAGCTAATTAGCTACAGTAATAGCTAATACCAAAAACTTTATATCAATAGCGAATGCCCCAGTAAGATTATAATGAATGTAATTTCCGTTACTAGTACAATGCCCAAACGAGAGCAGCTCATTCACAGCCCTGGAATGCTCTAGCGCAGGTGTTTCCAACCGTGGATTCTTGGAGCCCCAAGGGTCCCCAGAGCATTGGTAGGGGGTCCCCCGAAATACACTATAATAAATAACAGCTAATGATGGTAACTGTTTTAACCCAAACCACAAACGAAAGTACTTAATGATTAACTAACTAAAGCATCTCCAGCATTATAAAAAAAAAAGTCCCCGGGGCACCCTGCACTGAATAAAGTTGGCAACCCCTGCTCTGCACTCTCTTTCCTATTTACGAACAAATGAGAAATCGTTTTCATTCCACTCTCAGGGACGGAACACTGTGTGCCTATTTTGTTTTTGCTAACAGACCTTCTGGTGGAAGAAAAAGCCATGACTTGTTTTGCTGCCAGAAGGGACTTTTTATCTAAAACATTTCATGATATGCATTTTCTATACACAGTGCGTCCATTGATGTATGGTACCACCATGACATCCATGCCATTAACTGGGGGATGGTGGCCTGCCTACGGGGTCATTCAAAAGAATTTCCCCATTTCCCTAGCTAGTGGCCACCGGCTAGGGAAACGTGTAACTGTGCTGTGGTGACAGCCATGGCACAGTCTAAATGCATTCAGCCAGATAGGGGCTGACAGAGTTGATACAATATTCTAGACAGCTGGCTTAGTAAAACAGAGCCTGTCTTGGGAGTGAATTCACAAGCCGCCTCCACTTACAGTAGCCCATAATGCTGGCAGTGTATTTGCTTTGTGAGTACTACGAACACACACACACACACACACACACACTGTCAGAGATGAATAAGAACACAAGTTTATTAGGTATGAGTAATTGATGAAATGTATGAATAAAAAATTAATAGTAACGATCATTTGTTTTTTAAAGGCTTACAAACGAGTGTCGAAATAATCACCTAACACAATGGTGCTGCTAATGATTTAGCATCTAACATACTGTAGGTTTGGGTGGTAGGCCTAGTAGTTAACACATCAATGAGCTCATGAGAGTAGATCTGTCTGATTGGATTACAGATTAACATGCAAATTTAGCCGGGACTGCCGACAACAGCATAAGAGCCAAATATGGGCCAACTGAGTTAAACCGGTTGTTTTGGACCATTATACACCTGCTTATTAGGGGTTTTGGAAACTGAAGAACATCATTTTCAGTGTCATAGTAGATTTACATAGGCGTGTTGTGTTCTGTTAAAGTGAACATTAGCAGGCTATGTTCTGGAAAATAGCTCAGATAACATCAAGTCCTAGGCATCAATAAAATATTTCAGTCTCCCTCATTAGCAAATGCTTTCTCTAGCCTAACAACATTTTCCTCAGACGGTCAGTTGGTCATTTCACATAAGACCACAGCCGTAGTCTTAAAATCGCCGTCAACCTGACCATCTGCTCTAAAATCCTAATACCATTGGTAACCTATAGAGTTGAAGAGGAAGTAGGGGGGGGGGGGGGGTGGCGGTGCAACACTAATGCTTATGATATGGGCTACTGTAGTCTATAAATAAAGTGGGCGGAACCGTAAAAAGCAGAACACAACAAAGAATGGGGTGGCATATGACTTTCGTGGATGGGTTTGAATCACAAGAGAATATCGTTAAATCGAGTGAGACTGGTAGGCAAGTGTGAATTGCTCTCAACAAGTTTCACATTTTTGTTGGGTGAATGGGACATCATCAGTGCATTCTGAAATGTAACCATAGCCTTCTGTTAATTCATTGCAAATTAGGCTTGATTCAACTTCTCTTTGAATAAGTGACAAGAATATGTGAGCAGTGTAATGATTATATTCTGCACACATAGCCTATAGGCTATTATGTATTGGCTCTGTCCCATCTGGTTTGCGGTTTAGCCTATTAAATACAGTAGAACATTTGGGCTCAGCACTGTTTTGAGACCTTTTCTTAATATTTCAGAAGGTTATAGTAGACAAATATTTTCTTGTCTAATATTTCATTTAAGTAAGGCATGAAGAGTGAGAAACACTCACCATTTCTTGCTTTAAAAGCAACATTTTGCTCTCCAGTCTCTTCAAGTCCGTAGAATCTGCCCGGTTCTTCGCAAAGTGCGGCACAGTAGAGTTTTCGTGCTTGACGTTATGTTTTCCCCCCGCAAGCGACCGAACCAAACTGTCGGGGACTTTGCGACCCAACTTCGTCTCTATATCCTTAAAATCGGGCAAAACGCTGTTGTTGTCCTCGTCCATGGTAAAAAATTTTTTTTAAATAAAATTAAGAACTATAACGCCAGATAAATGATAGGCTTTCACTGTTTGTTTTGGAGCATGCAGCACAGCAAATGATGTGGCTCCGACCTCGGAACAACTCTCAATGACTTCACTGGCAAGAACAGGGTCGGCGATTTGATGAGGAACGCCGGATTGAGACGAGGGCAATCCAGAGACGCGCAGTTTTGTTTTAAAGTAAAGTGATCAAGTCAGTCACACTGTTGAAACACGATAAGCCTACTCACTACATGATTCGTGTTGCTGGTCCATTGCAGTTGCAGGTGTGTTGAGACAAACGTCTATGGTTGAGACAAACGTTTTAAAAAATAAGTTACTATGATCTAGTCTGCTGCTCTGGTGGGGTTTAGACCTCAAGTTGAAATGTCTGATCAGTGAGTGGATGGAGGTTTGAACACAACGTGCTTTGCTCCGACCCACCCTATAGAGCTTCCTCTGAAACCTGACACCGCCAGACAGGTGTGACCGGAACAGTTGACACATGCCAAGTGTCTGGTAATTTTTGATGGATTGGCAAAGTTAGAATATTGAGGACAAATACAAGCAATATAGGCCTATGTCTCATACAAATCAAGTGTAGACCAAGTGCGCGCAAACTTGAGACCAAGGATCTGTCCACAAAGTCTGAAATTGTGACCTTAAATTTTAGACTGTAACAAAGACATGCAGCAACAGCCCATAGTTTATTCTGACATCGTGTAGCCTATTTAGTCATCTTAGATACCACTACTGTTAGGCCCTACAGTATCAGGCTATAAACGTTCAGTTCAGGAATGGCAATGTAAAGCATATTTATTTAATTGCAGCTCCCGAAAAGATATAGTAGAACATATTATAAAACTGGACTATTGCACCTCCTTGTGGATTTTAAATGGCAATTACAATAATAAAACGTATTTTCCAATTAATACAAGTGTAGCAGGAAAATTAGCAAATTATTATTAAAACAAATTTAAATAGCCTATAGCAATAATTAAATTAAAAACCAATAGTTTTGTAGGGTTTTAAATGAAATGATTATACACATCAAGGCTCTGGAATATGGCAGGTAACAATAATATCAGTTTGTAATTCTGTTTCACTTCTTCTTTAAATAGGATTTAAAAAAGTGGAGAACAGTTAAGAGTAGGCCTACCTCTCATCAGTCATTGTATAAACTAACATTTACATTTACAGCATTGAGCAGATGCTTTTATCCAAAGAGACTTACAATCAGTACATGTGTACAACAGTTGAACTGGTTAGCCACCAGCTCCTGCAAGCAAACAACATTCTCCTATAAGGACGGCATTATGTCATCATGGTTACTTCACTTATGCATTGCTTAATATTCTAAGAGCTCATTTAACAGAGTACAAAGGAAAGGAGCAGCTATTTTGCCTAATAAATTCAACCTCATATACATGGCTGTATTAGCTTTTAGTTTTTTTTATTTTATCAAATACATATTTCTTCAGTATAAAACTAACTACTGCAAACACACGATTTTAATCAATTTTGGATCTGGAAGTACTGTTCATGTTTTAATGACACAAAAGTCCGTTGAGGAAGAGGTGGGCCAGGTTGTGTAGGCTCCTCACCGCATGGTCCCCTGGGGGGCACTATAACCTGCCATCACAGAAATAATGGTGAGAAACAGGTGAATGACCTGGCGCTAATTTGAACCCATCAGTTTAATGCAACTGCAATAGCCTGTGTTTAACTGTAGATGGTGCTGTTTCTATTGTTTGATTTTAGTATTAGGTTAAACCTATGTTGGTAACCATCCAAGCTCCCCATAATACATTTTAAATGTTTTATAATTGAAGCTTAATTATGTGTCTTGGGAGTCTGTACATATGGCAAGGTGCTAGCCTATATAACTCTTAGATAAACACACACACCTTCAATGGTATTTCTGAAGCTTTCGGAGGAGGTGGAGTAGTAAGGCAGCGTGTCGAATGTGTTCACTTGCAGGCAGTCGGCTACGTCCTGTGGCTCAGGAAGCCGCTGGACCATGGGTCTGTTGACGTTTCCAGCCGGGTTTCTCCTGATGGGAGAGGTCTCGGTACCTGGGAGGAAGACAAGAGAAGGGGGATTGTCTTCACTCATTCACTCAAAACATTGTAGTTAAGGGCTACTTCTGAAACCATTTAAAATAATATTACATCTTAAATCCAAATTCCTCTTATCTTTCCCTCATATATCCTGTATTGGGGGCATGCATTTTTATTTTTTGCAGTGGTGGGGATGTGAGATCATTTTTGAGACAAACTTCATTCATAAATATCTGAAATTTAGTTTAATTGGATAATAAAATACTGCATACATATTTAATGTATTGTTTTGTAGGTTTAATCGGGAATCAAAAAGTATAATTTTTACTTCACTCAGCTGGAGGAATGGGTCTCATTATTCACAATGATGTTTTAGTCAGCCAGGTGTTTGTAATTCCATTGATGATTAGTGTGGAAATAGAAAACGAGAATCCTGCAGTGAATCTTACTGTTGCAGATGGTTCCTAGCGTGTCGTAGTCATCCACACTCTCACAAATGACCCTCCACTGAGAGAAAATGGAGTTAGTGCTCAGGGAGTTCGTGTCAAAGCTGCTCCGGGCACCCATCAGATCATCAGTACAGATGTTGCATGCTCCCCCCTCATCTTAACCCGTACCCTAACCACTTTCAGGATAGCCCTCATTTTAACACTTACCTTAACCACCTTCAGGATAGCCCTCATCTTAACCCTTACCTTAACCACCTTCAGGATAGCCCTCATCTTAAC
>JAOEHI010039583.1:0-22255 GCA_025447815.1 Percopsis transmontana
CTCTCTCTCTCTCTCTCTCTCTCTCTCTCTCTCTCTCTCTCTCTCTCTCTCTCTCTCTCTCTCTCTCTCTGTCATTCTCTCCCCACCTTCCCGCAGAGCCCCATTGCTTACAGAGGGCATGGAAACATGGCCAGCTGCGGACTTGACCTTCATCCTGGAGTCTTCTCAGATGAGAGGCCAACTCCTCTCCAACTCCTCTCCTTCCTCCTCTGAGCCTTGCAGGGGTTTTTACAGCCTTGTTATGGATAAGAATGTGCTAGCTTTGATGTTTTCTAGTTATTCGACCCGCCCACTTGCTGCTCAACAGTGTGATACTGCTGTATATCTGCGAGGGGTGGAACTAGAAGTTATTCCAGGACAGTGACACCGTCCATGTGTGGCAGATGTTGACTGTGGCCAGTGTCCCCAGGTGGAGGAATACTGCAATATAACAGCTGCTTAGCAATGGTTCAACTGAGAATTCCCCCCCATGCTGCTCCATGCGCCCAGCTGTGTGGGCTATCTATCCTCAGCATTTTCTAGGAGGGTAGAAATGCGGTGTTGGCATGTAGTTCCTCTGCATGCTCACACATCCACAGATAGATCCCCCCACTGTGCCTCGGTAAACACGAGACCCATCAAATCCCCGTGTCATCTCCCCTGTGTGCTCCTAATTGTGATTCCGCGAGGCTGACATTGTTGAGCTATTTCAAGGTATACTGTATGCTTTAAATGATACCGGGGTGGGGCAAGTGTTACACGGCAGGATTATATTGGGACTAGAGGGGTATGTGTGTCAGGTTCAACTCATAATAGAGCTACATACAATTATGACCAAAATAATATTTTAGGTTTTTAATACCTATTCTGTAGTGTCAGTATACAGATACACAGTATACAGAACATACATAATCACACAAAATTCATTATTATGTTATAAATTATTATCACAGACAAAATGATGTTGCTGGCATTAACTTTCTCAGCCTTCAAACACCAATTACAGTAATGTAGACCTTAAAGTAGTGAGACCATTTGCATTCAGCATATTGCAGTGGCTACAACTGTTATCTCGATTAATGTACCATCAGTTGTGCAGCCCTAATTTTAAGTGTGATGTTTCTGAGGTGAAGGATATTTTCCCTTGTCTGGCAGTATTGTTTTATGAGAGGCTTGTTGCTGAATCTGCATCCAGAGAATGGGCCAGTAGAATGATGGCCTGCAGCACAAAATTACTCAGCAACCCCACGTCTGAACTAAATAATTCATTGTTAGTACAGCATGGGTTTAGTACCATACACACACACAGTACACACAGCTACAGCAGACTGAGAATCGTTAATATAATATTGGTGTCCTAAAGTGCAGTAGAGCTCGCTGTGCGAGTGTACAGTATAACTATTGGATTTTAGAAGCAGCCCAGCAGACCTCTCAGGTAATCTTACCTTAGAGGCTGTTATTGGCTGATTGAATAATGAGTCGAAGGTTCGATATCATCACTGATTTCTTCCAGTAACTGTATTGTTGCATGCCTGCTTAATCTCTAATACTTGATGACTTCTTGTTCACTCAATTGAAAAAGAGTAGCTTTATTCTTGTGCCGAAAATCCTCTCAGCACGTCTCCTTGTCCATAAGCGTTAAGGGACCATTCAATTGTCCCTACCAATAATTTCTCTAAGTGAAATGCAGTTTCCTTATGAATAAAAAAACTAAACAAATTCTCTCAAAGTATACATTTTCCATCGTGATGTAGTGAGACGCTGATGAAAGGCAACATTACATTATGATAATAGTGTCATTATAATCATGAACAATGTTGTAGAACTCGTCTTGCTAATATAGCAACCCATAAAAGAGTATCGGCAGTAGGAGAGAAAGATTTCCCTCCCAAATTTCAACCTATTTATTATATTCAACCTGTCTTCGTCTTGCTCACATGACTGCTGCCTTGTTTCACCATATAAAAGCAAACGCGCTCCCTCGCAGTTTTCATAAATTCCACAGAATAGGTAATCAGTCTCTCCTTACACATCTCATCCTATGTTTTTGCACAAAACTCTCACTTTTCCCTCGACCCTCCCATGAATGCATTGGCATGTGTATGGAAAGCGCAAATTGCGATTCTGTGCTCCTGCACCAGGCAGAATGCGTAGCTATTTGCTATTTGCGGCCTGTTCGTACATACCACACCATGTTTTTAGCCGCACGTTGCAACGAAATTATGCCCATGAATGATTAAATCAACACCTTTCTAGAACATGCACAAGCGAGAGCCAAACCCCTTTAAATGAACAAAATATGCATTCAAATCCAGTTACTGTTTTTTTGATTCGTCAGTTGTGGCAACATCATTTCTCAGATTTGGAAAACCCAGACATTATCTTTATGTGTATTGTCATGTGTCAGTGCGTTCTTATTAACATGCTGTAACATGCTAAAGAAGTATCCGTGTCCTCCAGGTAGGAGATTTATGTTCACCGGCTGTGACACTTCAAACAACTTGTTCATTCATTCATGAGTCATTGTCCATTCAGGATTGCTGTTGTATGTATGTTGCTACTCACCCAATAATAACTGGCTGCGATAACTGACAGCTCGTCTTTCCAAAAGCAGATAAAACAAGCTTCAGAGGACAAAGAGGTTTGTGTTCTCAGTAATGCCTCCATGAATTGTTAGCTTTAACAAAATGATTGTAGCAGCACTCAAAACCAAAAAAAGCATACAAGTTTGAGATTTTCTGTATATTTAAACGCCTCTACAGCCTCAAATATGGGATTTATGACTTGGCCGTTTTGCTGGTTTCACACCAGATTATGTCTTGCTCTATATGGTAAGCTTAAAAGCCTTCTTTGCAGTGACAGAAGGATGGGCAGAGAGAGATGTATAATCAGTCTCTCTCCCTCTCTTATCTATCCATAACAGTCCCTTCTTGGGTTTAGTGGTGTGTCTCTGTAGCTCAACTTATTGTTCAGTCAAAAGTAGTTCAGTGTGTCAAGTGCTGCTGAAATATTAACACGGCAGACACATTTCGCCAAGTGCGCAAGTGAATAGGATTTTTAGACAGCGCTTCTTCGTTGTGCTTCAGCCCCATTAGTGAGGCTAATGGTGATAATGTCTCTCTGCCCAAGGTGGTTGCCTTTGATGCTTAATGTCGTGGGGGACCACGTTGATGGTCTGCGGGGTTTTTGTGTGTGTGTGACCCATAAGCTGCAGGAAGCAGCGAGACGGGGATAAATAAACACAGAAGGTCAATGTCCTGTTTCCCTGTCTGTCTTCCCTTTCCTCATAATCAGGATGTGAATCGTGTGCCCTTCTGTGCTAGCTGTCTGCCTATGATACACCAACCAGAGGGCTGTCGAAACGCCTTTAACTCACTGACTGTGCTTATTCATAGGAATCTAAAACAATGGTTATCAAATGTTTGACTTGTGATTCCCAATAAGACATGGTTAATTGTTCATTATGAACTGCTTATTTTTCATAGCCTACATAGTGTAACCAGCATAATAATAACTGTAAAATATAAAATACTGTAATACTGTGCATTTTATTAAGAAAAATACAATAGAAAATTAAACTGAAATAATAACATTTTGATTAAAACAAAATATATATTGTTAATAAAAATATATAAATAAATAAACTCCACAAAAGCATTTCACGACTTGTCGGTGGGTCCCACTATTGGAGCCATTACTCTACTCCATACTTGTGTTATACTGGGTCAGGCTTGACACGCAGTAGTGTACATTTTCTTTTACTGTTCCTGCTTTCCTTCTGTTTTCTGTCTTCGTGGTCACATCCCAGAGACATTGTAATCAGAGCCCAAGGATGATTCTCTTTCTGTGGCATTTCAAAGCCACAGAGCCAGTGTATGATAAAATGTTGTCATCCTGCCCTCAATGTATCTGAGTTTGTACTTGGCAGTACAGAGAGCACTGCTCGTTATTTTCGACCAGCATCTAATTTTTAAATAATTAAAATGAAAACTGAAAATGAAACTTCTCGCTTGATGTCACAGCATTAGGTTTAAATCCTCTCGTGTCCTTGAGATGTATGAGGACACTTAAGTTAAGGTTTGCATTTGAACATTTTGCACCCAGCTTCAGATATATATTCTGCTGCTCATTTTTCTAAACAATTCAAAGACATTCTACAATAATATCTGATTGCAATATATGCTTCAAATCAGACTGCTGAGTTTCAGATAACATGCATGCTCCGTGATTCATTCACTTGTTTCTCAGTTGAACTAAATGAGCACTCAGCCGTATTGCTGTTTGCCTGACCGTGGCAGCAGTCTCTCCCTCTGAATATTATAACCCATTTAGTTCATATTCAGTCAGCATCATAACCTGATTGTTTTACAGATGGTTGTCAAGTAGATTACAGATTACAAAAACATTTAAAAAAAGAATTACCAAATTTGAACTTTTCTTATGCCTTTTCTTATGCCTCTAGTATAGAGTTTCCTATAGTGGAAGATATAAAAGGCCAAGATAGTACAGCATTGGGGAGAGCAATGTCAGGAGATATCAGGAGATCTCAGAACGGCATACAGAGAGCATCCCTTGTTAGCAGCTTGTGTTACTGAAGCTCAGTATTGGCTGAAGCTGCAACAGAGCTCACGTAGCACCCTTCATCCCCCATCACACGCTCTCTGCCTCCCTCTCGCTCCCTCACTCTGTCTTGTTTGCTGACTGAGGCGCTCCCACGAATGCACAGAGCTTACAGTGGGATTCCTCTTGCGTTTGGATGACCTGGTTCCCTGTCCCCGCGTCCGAGTCGCTCTCGCTGGCTCGCTGCCTCCCCGAATCCACCGCTCTCTCCCCGGGTCTCTGGATTTTTGGGTCTGGGCGCGACCATGGTCCCAGATCAAGGGAACTAACTGGCTCGCGGGCAGGCTTTCCCTGAATGATGCGGGTTTGGACCTGGAGCCATGGGCTGCGCCACCAGTACTGTTGTGTTTGAGGGGCTCCGTACTGTCTTAGAGAGGAATTGTGGCGGCTACATCTGCAAGGGTGCAGCGGAGCCCGTCGGGCCGACCGAGGCTGAGCGGGCACAGAGCCGAAGGGAGTCGCGTGTGTGGCCGACACCGAGGGTTTTCAAGGTGTGTGTGTGTGTGTGTGTGTGTGCGCGCGCGTGTGAGAGAGAACTTTCAAAATCATTCAAATGCATACACATACAGTATGTGCAACACCGTATATACATGGGAAGCCTATTCTGAACAATATACATAACATAACTATTATTATGTTAATAGTCAGCAAAGGATGACAGGCCATCTATATGAATGAAGACATGGGATCGTTTATCTAAAATGTGTCTGCGAGGGTGTAAACCTTCTGAACTCTTTCCCTGTTTTCTGTGACATTACATCAAGCCTTCTTCAGCTGAACGATCTGATCAGGGATTCTTACTGTGGTTGTCAATGAACATACGGGCTGTTTCTGGCTTCCAGAGTGCAGGTCCTCTCACAATCGGCTTTTACTGAATGGGAAGTTGTTTCCTCCAATATCAAGCTTGTTTTCGCTGGTAAGGTGAATATTTAGAGATGAATTTAAGTAGGGGGAAATGTAGGGCAGGGCATACAGCACTGTATGGGTTAAAACCTGGGTGTTTTGAGGACAGGCAGCTCTGTGTTTACGGGAAATCAATCAGCATTCTTCAACTGTCAACCGGCGGTCCTGGCACAGCTTCCCCCATTATGTACCAGCTTGTCTCAGTCTTCTCGTTTGTCTTCTCTTGCTGTTGCCTGTGTGTGCGATTTCCCTCTCTCTCTCCTAGCTGTGTTGTGACAGTCGTCACATTCAGTAGTAGCGAGAGACGTGACGGAGGGGACGGGCCTGAGCAAGGAATTAGGTCAAGGACGCTTCTCCTGGCTCAGAGACTATCTCATCCTGCTGCGGGGTTCAAATAATCCTCTCTCAGCATTTAACAGTCTCACCAACGGTTCAAATGGCACAGATTAGGTGGTGTGACGCGCTCTCCTCGCTACGATAACGCCGCGTTTGAGCGATAGCGTCTTGCTGCTCTGGTTCGTGGCCGCGTCTTTGTACAGAAATGTGTCAAGCAACACAACACATGTGGAGCAACGCAAGCCAGAATGAATAGGGCGGGGGATTTCTCTCCGTCCTTTTATTTGCTGTTTTAATCCACTGGGTCTTTTTATAGAATGATATGAACCAGCGCCTGTGACCTTTTAATTCCTTTGATTGCAGGTCACTTGTGGCAACTAAAAACCGAGGCAATGGGGTTAAACCGTGATATTGGTGCGCGCGCACAAACACATACACGCACACACACACACACACAGTGTAACCAGTGGGAGGTTAATGTGTGGAGAGCCTACGTTAAGCAGTGGCCTAAGTCATTAGAAGGCCTGTTTTGGGAGCACTGCTGTTTTGTTGTTCTGCTCATGCTGATAACACCAGCCCTTTGTCTTCCTCACATCTGTACTGTAGATACCGTTCCGGAATAGTGCAGGCACAGTATACAGTGAAGTGTGTGCTTCTATAGTGCACTCACATTTATTGTCACTCTTTTTTTTCCGTTACTTGCGGCCAAGAGCAACACTGTGAGACAAAAGTGATGTGAACGTAGCTACTTATCAATGGAATGTCGAAAGGACCCAAAAGAGAAGGAGAGACCTGTGACGTCGGCTTGGTCCAGGATAAGAGAGCCTTTTTATCAGACCATGTTTGGGGAGTGCCTGAGATGTTTTCCTTTTGGAGTGAACCACAGCTAATGAGTCGGTTATGTCGTGTTTATATCCTTGTGTTGGGGAGTTCATTACATAAAATGCCTAACTCAGCCTGCAAAGCATCAACAGTCTGTATTATAGAATTAATAATAGTATTATAATATAATAATAGATTCCATATTGTTCTTCTCCTCTTCTGGCCTTAATTGCTAAGCAACAACATGCTTTGCTAGGATGGGCCATTGTTGTTCCTGCCTTGATTGTTTCCTCCTTCGTAAGGCGCCCCAGCCATCCTCAAGTTGCTCCAGGGAGGCGTCCAGACGGCCGGAGTAAATGGAGGCGTTTCGCATTTCCCACTCAGAGACAAGAGGCTATTATCTCTCATACTTAGGCTTGTGTACCTATCAAGAACTTCTGGTAACTGAAGCTAAACTTTTTTTTTGCCACAGACTCCAGGGCAGCGGTGTTCCTATTCAGGACCTGGATGCTGTATGTCTAATTTGTCTCAGCGCTAAACATCCTATCGTCATTCTGTGTGTCATTTTACAGTATATCATATGTATAAGCACTTGCCATCCCTGCCATACCTTCTCAGCGGTACTGTGTGCTACAATACCACACCCTCTTGCTGTGATGCTAGCAAAAGGTATAGACAGGCCTAAATGTTATCATTGTCCTTATCTCCAGGATGCAAAGATATATCTCATCTCACAGCTCCCTGTGGGGCAGAGTGAAAACAGCCTGGTAGCGGTGCAGTAGAGCAGAATAGCTGGGATTAGGGGTGGGCTGTGTTTTTGTTACATTCCAGGCTACACCCTATTTTCCTACTGGATCATGCTGGGAAGGTCCAATGATTACATCCAGCCAGTTATGTAACTGACCGTCCCCGTTGTGGTTCGGTGTGCAGTGTTGTTTACCACTGGTTGGGTTGTGGGGTGGGGTGGGGGATGTTGTTAGAAAAACACCTATCTACGTTGTTATTGGGGCCAGGGTCTGATTTGACAATGTGACATACAAAAGCGAAAGTCTGTTGTTTAGACCAGATTTAGAACAATCCCTGTTTTCTGTCTCACTAATACAATAGTACGTTCATAGTACTGTACTTTGATCAATTCCTAAGTGATAATTTGGACTGAAACCTAGTAATAAATGGAAACAGATGTAGTGGGAGTCAGTCTCCCTTAATGAGGATAGTTTCCAGTTGGCAACATCGCACACGTTTAGAGCCTTAACAAGGCAACATTTAAATAAAAGTAAATAAAGAAAATACAATCACTTGCAGTCCCTAATATGTGTGCCACCGTTTGATTACATGAACAGAGGACACAATAAACTCCTTTTGAAGCGGTACACACATTTGCTAAATACAGAAATTCGGGCAAAGCGGAAAACACCCTTCATTTCCAGTGTTGCCTTTACTACACAGTGGGCTGTCATGTTTGAAGTGGGTCCCACCCTGCCTTGAAGAATCAAATGTATTTATTTCAATGGAGTGAATGTAGTGCTTCATAATCTACTTTAGTGTTAAATGGTAAATAAAGTGTGTGTGTGTGTGTGGGGGGGGGGGCTATGATTTGAGCACTGATCCACTCATCTGTGAACGCATCTGTAGTCGTAAGAATCTGCCAGTCATCTGGAAATACAGTAGGAGAGAGGAATGTGCTTTCTCTCTGTTATAGCGTCAGATGAGCTGCTAGAGGGAGGAAGCCATACGCTCATGTGTATAAAACACGTCAAACCAGCATGATCAAAGTCCCACAGCGAGCGTGCTTGCCATTGTTCCCTGCGATTTGGGAGTGGCACATGTACTATTGTAGTTGAATATACTGTACACAAAATAATCTATTTCTGTTTTTTATGTTGAATCTGCTTGGTTGTATGTATTTATTTATCCATGTCAGGGAAGCAATAATAACTAACCGGAGCATGAATCGGGGATCCAGGAAGTGTGTGTAAACAAGTGGGTTTCTCGGAGGGATGACTGATAAAGCTGACCCTTGGATATGTGGTTGAGTAGGAGGCTTGCTGTGCTGTGCTTACACAAGGGAGTTCTTCACAAAGCAGAATGAGCGTCCAAACAAGAATTCTGATGAAGATCAACAGACGACGACTTAGGAGAAACGTTAAAATAGCAAATAATAACCTGAATGTTGCATTGCACCACAGCTTCCTTTTCTTTTCTTTAAAAAAAAAACGGCCTTTAAGGTGACGCTCACGCTTGAGTCATATCACAGCTTGTAATTCAGCATTGTGTGTGTGTGTGTGTGTGTGTGTGTGTTTGAGGGAGTTTAAGGGCAGTGAGTAGACTGAACTCAACTCCACAATGGCACCACAGCGCTCTATACTCGTATTGTCCTTAGCTAACAGGAAGCCTGAGGGTGGCTAGGAGATGAAAGAGCCAGAGGCCACTGTGTTTAATGTACAGACAACCAGTGTTTGTTGGTGGGGGTGGGGGGAGGTTTACAATAGGTACTTCTACGAGGGGTTGGGCCTATCAATATGAGAGGGCCCTTTAGGGCAATGTGACGGGGGGGGGTGAAGCAGCTGTGAAGCTCTCCTGGCACCTCCCCCCCTTGGTGTTACACTCTGACAGGTGTGAAAAGATAACATCCTCCCTACTGGGGCCCACCAGAGGAATCTGTGTGAGGGGGTCAAGGCACTGCTCTGAGGTGGGTTGCACGGGGGGCTGCGTCACGCTGGAATGCCCCTCAAGCAGATGGATCAACACCCGGGTTGCGTGTGCAGACATACGTCTGGTCTGATCTCTGCCCTGGGCTCACATACAGCCTCTATCCCACAGTGCCACGCTGCCTATGAACAATATTATATTGTTGGGAGATTGGATGTGATTGTTTCAAACGCACACAAATGCATGTGCCTGCTTCTCATGTTGAAATGAAAGCCGGTTCTTGTATCGGCCGTCCCACAGAAGGTGTGGACAGTCCCTGGTCAGACTGTTATACTTGAGGAATGCATATCTTTTGTGTGCTTTTGTCAGCCCCGCGTCATTGTGCAGGTGGACGATGCGGGGTCAGATAACGTCAGTGTGTGTGTGTGTGTGTGTGTGAGTACGTGCAACTCCCCCAGGCAGTTCAGCTGAGTGTAGGAGGGGCATGTGTGTCTCCAGCCTGGGTAGGAGTCCAGGGCTCTCTCAGAGCAGTCTGAGTGTGTGTGTGTGTGTGTTTCTCTGTGAGAAGGAAGAGGCAGGAGCAGGCTTCTCCTTTGACCTGTACCCCGCTCAAGTCTTTCCCCTTTGGATATGCTGGCCGTGCGTTTCTCTTTGGGATCCACGGAGGAGATATCCCGCCGCAGCCGTTGACAATGCAAGGAAGGGCCGGCAAAGCCGCCAAGAAGGAGCTGGTCATAGAGTCTCCGCAGCAGTACAAGAGCTTGTCTGCTGAGGCGGAGGTAGACGCTGTGCCACAGGTGGTGGTAAGTCATAGAGGGACTAGGCTGAGATCATACAGACTGAATCACTCAGGGTTCAATATGGCTGCGTTGCCTTTGTCTCAGTGCCGAGCTGATTTAGAAGGACATGTTGGCGTTGCCTACGGTGTGCTGGTGACATAATGGATGTCATAAAGTGCTAAAGCAGGTGACTTTAGCCTCAGTGCGGGAAAGCTAACTCTTGAATGTTGCTTCCTCCTCTGTTACTTTGTTGATTATATGCAAACTCACAATTGGTGGCATTTTAGCAGATTGACGTGTTAGCTCAAGCCGTAAATAATAGCCCACTGAATAAACTGGAATCTTAAATAGGTGGAGGACCATTGGATGTGATTGGTAAATACTTCTATGGTCAGGGGTGTAACACAGAGTTGTCAAAGGTTTATTACTGCACACAGTGACCTCTTGTAAAAAAGTTTAATTTGGCTCAAAAGTCAACGACAGGAGTTACTGTGTAACCCCGCTGTGGATGAAGACAGTGTGCAGTAGAGTCACTACAACAGCCAAGTAGCAGAAGTAGCAAAACGTTAAATATATTGGTTGGTCCACAACACAGGGCCATTGTTTCAGGCTGAGTGAGGTTCCTGGTAAAGAGACGACAGCCCCAGCCCAACGAACAGCTGTTAGACCACTGTGGTGGGGCAGTTGAATGTTTCTATTTACATGTAGCTTTTTCTCAAGGACTTTTTTCTTGGTTATTTCGCCATTGGTTGAAAAGGTTACATTGTGTTACATGTTTGTTTTTTTTTCACACTACTTTCAACCAATTCTAATTGTCTGCTGCCTTCCCCTGGTTACTGGCAAAAGCATGTTCAGTGCTGATGTGGATAGTGGTTAAATAGATAGATAGATAGATCAAACTCAAGTCAGCATCAGGAGGGTTTAGGAACCAGCGTTGACAGGACAACAACCCAAGCACTGGGGTCAAATCCTTTTATGCTCAAA
The DNA here is from genome assembly GCA_025447815.1 of Percopsis transmontana. NCBI lineage: Eukaryota > Metazoa > Chordata > Actinopteri > Percopsiformes > Percopsidae > Percopsis > Percopsis transmontana. The sequence goes on from JAOEHI010039583.1 coordinate 11,076, forward strand.
TATCATTTGTTAATCCGTTTTAATTTCAGGGATTTTGAGTTAACAGTAAAGTGTTTTTGGTACCGTAGTGTGCAACTGAAGTTCAAATTACTTTTGGCGCTTACATTATTTTAAAGGTTTTAAAGAGGATACGTCCAGACACAAATTGAGAAGTGTGCCTTTTAATCAAATGATCCTCTAGCAATTCACCTTTGAGGTGTCCCTAAGGAATGTCACAGACACAAAGCGCTGGACCATCTCTCTCCCTGGTTCCCTCGAAGTGTGCTGCTGTTATACTGTAGGTGTGTACGGTAGTGTGTCTCAGGGCACAGGTCGCATAATGATACTCGTGTGTGTGTTTATGGTGTGTAGGGCTTAGTCTTAACACTGCGTCTATTATAGACTGTCATCTGGCGCCAACACACCAACAACTCTGTGATCATAGTGATGTGGAGATCTCAGTGGAGACACACACACACACACACACACACACACACATTCACACGTACACATTTACAGACATGGAAAGAGCTTATCGGTCTGGACAGTTATGTTCGACAGGTCTTTAATCTTTTGCCTGCGTTTAATTCTTTCTTTCATTCTTTCTTTCGTTCTCAGTTTCTGTCCTATTTTCTCCCTCTCGCTACAGTATCTTTCGCTCTTGAGAAATAGGTAGGCTATAGCTCCTTGAGTGTCATTTGCCACATGCCCACCATGTACTATATATGTGTTCCTGAGATGGCAGACATGACGGCACCATCTCCTGTCGCCTGTCTGCTCCTTGTCCCTGAGACGGGCGAGGAGACACCAGAGCAGGTCCCATGCGTCAACAGTGTGAGGCCTTGTGTTGTTAACAAGGCAGCCTACAACAGAATACTAAAAGTGGGTCAGTATCCAAGTCTCTCCCTCTGAGATCACCCTAGTGTTATCAGACCCAGATGTGGAGGCCACGTGTGAGTTGACCACCCTTTATCGCACACTTCACTATTTCCGTTGGCTGTTAGATTCACACACACTTGAGCCTTTGCATCCCTCAACCTATCGCCTGGACGTTTTGAGAGGCTGCACTACATATAGTGATCTAATGGACACTATCTGTACGTACTGTATGTGCTCTCCAGCCTTAGCAAGCTAAGGTTACTGGATCAGTAGGATGACATAACATTATATGACCATTATGCAGTGATATGATAAATCTATAATCGCCATCTTATTGCAGTTACATTTGCCTCTGTGGATTAAAAAAAATGATTACGTTGCAATTTCATCTGGGGGTAGGATAGTCTGGTGGTCTAGGTGTTGGACTCCCAGCCGTAAGGTCGATACCTAGAGTTGGTGGGTTCGATACCTAGAGTTTGCCTACCTGTTAGCATCCTTGAGCAAGATGCCTAACCCCTATCTGCTCCATGTAATAGCACCATGTAATTGTAAATCGCTTTGGATAAAAGCATCTGCCAAATGACCTAATTGTAATTGGATGTTATTAAATATATTTTTTAGTTTCCATAGTACTAATGTATTTTGTTATAAACAACAGGGTGTACAGGGTCCATTCGAAAGATAATCCATATTTTAGACAACATTGTTTACAAAACAACCCAGAGGATTGTGGGTTGTTTCCTGATTTATAGATATCTGTAAATGTTTCTCAACTAGATTAAACGTTGGAAGGAGGAGGATTTATTTAGTATGCTGTGGAGGTTAACATGAAATTGTCAGTATGTAATTGAAGGGTACTATGATATTGTATCGCTGAAGTGCTGTTTTTCCCTCTGATGTGTGCTGGCTGTCACAGAGGGATGAGCTCATTGCAACCCTCCCAGCGTCGAGGCGGACGTGCTCGGCTAGAGGGCGGATGGAGCCCTCCTGGGCTGTCATGGTGTAACAGATAGCATGTGTTAGTAGGCTAAAACTACATTGCAGATTAACAAAGATAAACATACTTGGTTTACTTGGTTTGAGTATTCCCTGCTCTCATAGTGTGTAATTTTGTGCTTCACCTATCACGTGCTGTGTGTCAACGTTGAATCATTAGTATGGTGCATATTTGTCCATAGCACGTCAAATCATCAGACTATCATATTGGCTTAACTTGTGCAGAGATGAAATCCTGCCTAGGTCTGGCTGTCTCCTGTTATTACATCTGTGGTCCATTTAGATGCTGGACTCTGTCAAATCAGTTGACTTAACCCATGAGAACACTGCACTGGTATCGCTTTCTCCAAATTTCCTTCTCTGCGTTGTTGTGTGGCCTTTAATTCCCTACTATGGGATTGGTTCTGTTTTTATTTTTACCTTGCCAATATAGTATATGGATTATGAAAAACCAGAGATGAGTTGAGAACACAATACATTTCACAATGTTGATTCGGACAATTTGAAACCCCTAGTCTGTATGAATAATTTACTTGATTTAAGGATTAAAGGTTCCCTAAATAATATTCTAGACCAAAAAAGGACATAGTATAAAAATTTATTATATTTTTTTAATATTATTATTTTTAATGTACACTCACATGAGATGGAGAGTCAACTCGCTTTTTCTATCTTCTTACCGGAAAGATCATAACAAGAAGGCAGAGAATGTTGGGTCTAAAGCTAAATAAAAATCTAAACAAAAGCGGACACTTCAGTGGAGAGTTCCTTATGTTAGACAGCACCATCCAGGGTGTTACAGGTGTTGTCTGTGTTCCCCAGGTGAAGCCCAAGGCGATCGAGCCGCTGGACTATGAAAATGTCCTGGTGCAGAGGAAGACCCAGATCCTCAGTGATGTCCTCAGAGACATGCTGCAGTTTCCCCTGGAGGACTTCCAGGTGAGTTTCACACCTACACCTTCACACCTGCTTTTCCTTTTGTTTACATGCCTCCATGCTGGAGCGAGACAAGGGTGAGAGGGCATCTGTTTAATTGGCTCATTGTGCCCCCTGTGTTGGGACAGAGTTGGTGAGATAACCAGCCCCATTTAACAGGACACGGTGCTGCTCAAACTTTCCACCAGTACAGCCTCTGAAGAAGGAAACTGAAATGGAAATCTGGCCTTGCACTCTCAGTTTCAGGAAGTCAGAGCACGCTGAAAGATGTTAACAGTAGAAATGAGACGTATTGTATGTCCTCGAATCTGACCCTGCTTTAGACTGTCTCACGGTCTAAAGGAGATTTTACACAGAAAGGGATTTTTATTGCCGTAGCCCTCGCTCCATTCAAAGCTTTTTTTGTTTCACAAACTGTGATGACTATAACATCTGGGATAACAAGGAAGATATTGTGAAGCGATATTGTGAGAAAATACCCCTCTCCAAAGCAAATTGATGTACTCTTACAGTCAGGTTAAGTTTACAGTGTGTTAGCAAATGGCCATAAAATAGTAATGCACATGATTCCACATCTTGCAGCAAAGAGCAAAGAATCTGTAACCAATTTCAAATCAGCACTGTGCGATCTCTCCTTAATTACAATGGAGGGTTGCTGCAGAGAAAGGCATTTCCACGCATTACTTAAGGACAGCGTGCAACAGGTAACATCTGTGAAGGCCTCTTCACTTGTTCAAGAAAGGTTTTAATCTACTTCTGCATCAAGGTTTCTTTGATGCTTGTGCTCATAGTGAAGGGAGGTACAGCTAGTATTCATATACAGTATGTAGGAGATGATGATAAATCTCAGCCAAAGCAGGCAGAGAAAGCTCAACTAATCACAGCTGGTGTTTAAATCCTTTGTTTGTTTGTTTGTTTCTGCTATATGGTCCAGAGTCTTCCATCGGTGGGCTTTCTTATTGAATGCTATCTTGGAGACCAGGGACTGAACTGTTTATGGAGAACCTGTAAAGCGGTGTTTTCTGGTTTTGATATAAAAGCTTTTGGCACCGGGTTAGTACTCTCTCTGGGCATCATCTGGGTAAAAGTGTCCAGGATTACCCAGAACGGACCAAGAGGGGACCCTCCCACTGCTCCCCAATTCAACCTGTCACTGACAGGTCTTCCTGAGGTTCAGAGTCGGCGTTCATCTCAGGTTGAAGTGGGGAGCAGTAGAATGTTCTTCCTGTACTAGACCCACTCAGTTCCACATGTCCTAAATATGAAGACCTGACATCCGGAAATGTGAAATAGGGTGGTGACACGTGTTACCATACAGAAGCATGCATCCATGGAGCTCCTTTCCTTAGAGGGCCCCATGTTTCTCCATGGGGCCTTGTATCCCAATTTAAATGCATCCTGTTGCCCACTTCCTGGCTCCCTCTTACCTCCCTCTTCTGCTGCTTAGATTATAGACATTTCCATCTGCCTGCAGGAAACCTGGCCGGTGGATGGGAAGGGGAGAGCTCAGGTTCACAAATAAAAACTCTCCATTGTCTTTAATGGTTGACACGACCCAGCACTCAGCCTCACACCACACACATACTCTTGGTGAGGATCAGGGAGTCCAGGAAAGTTCCACCTCGACTCTGATATCTTTTAATATCATCAGTGTTGACAGTTTTGATTTTTTTACTAATCTTCCAGTCTTTTCAAAATGATGTGCTTCTAAAGCACCCTATGAAAATATTCTTTAGATGTAAAGATAATGACTAAACCAGAGCTATTGGTGGAGTTCAAGAAACTTAAGGATCTGTCACCATCTTAAATCATCAATCTCAATTTCACAGTTGTTTCCACAGTTACTGTAGAATATACTTTCCTGGAAGTCAGGTACAGTACCATGCCATGGCATTTCCTGGAGTCGATGCATTAGAGGGTTTTAAAAGGATTTGAGGCAGCAGTGGAGCTTGGGGTTTGTTATTGTTTGGTATATTTTTGCTGCAATTTGTTTCTCTATTAGCCATGGGAGGCAGCATGTCTCTGCTGTGGTCTTTGGTTTCGGTTTTCTGTTCTTTAAAGTGAATTTCTCTAAAACCCGATGGACCTAAAGATGGAACAGAAATCTTGTTACAATCAGGAGAGATCTTTTTTTAAGTTAGATATTTACTATATATAGACTGTACACCTCCCTCTAATGAAAGTCATAATATGAATGATGAACAATGCCTTCCCAATGTACTGCTCATCCTCCTTTATGTCATGGACATGTCTAGAATAATGTAATGTAATGCATACTGTAGGTAAGTAGAAGTTAGGCAATCGGGAAGCTATCCTTTCCTATCCTGTAATGAACCCCCTACTCCCTTATCCTGTCTGTCGGTTTGTCTGTCTGGTTTGGAAACATGTAGTTTACTGTTTACACACTGCAGGTAATGATGCCTCTTTAAGCTTTGAATCAGCTCTAGAAAACAGCTGTGTTCTCTAAGTGCCGAACGAGCTGTTTATGACAGAAGGGCTTAAAGGAAGCCATTGGAGGTGCCGAGATTCCAGTCGCTCCGAGAGCCCTGTACACCAGTGGGAAAAGAGCCAGGCTTTGGGTGTGTCTGCAGGTCCTGGGCCTCAGCATTATGGAGGAGTATCCTGCCTCCCTCGCATTCTCCCCCTGCAAACCTTCAGCAGAGACAGAGAATAATATTTAGAGGAGTACAGAGTGCAATCATGTCCAGCTGAGGACACACGCTGTAGTGCTGGGAAAAGGTGTCATGCTTGAAAAATGTACCTTGCGTTGTGCTTCCATTTCACTTCACACAAAGACACATCTTTCATGATTGAATCCATCATGATTGATCGCATCCACCTTTCTTCATTTGATCTACAGTAATTGTTACATAAACCCTTTGTTTTGACCTATAGATTTCCACATTAAGACGCCAAGGAAGAACCCTCTACTCTACAGTGCCTGAAAATGCAGAGAAAGAGGCCCAGAGTCTATTTGTTGAAGAGGTAAGGTCATGCTGAAAAACAATACCATCACCGAACTGAACCTTTTGTTCTGGGTTTACAGTGAGGACTCTGAGCTTTTCAGTTGGTGTCACTTGGGGATTTTTTTTTAGCATGCTACAGTAGACAGCATGCTTTAATGTGAGGCCAGGTTTGACCATGTCATTAATCTGCGAGCAGACATAAGCAAACCTTTTAAGCAGACGTTTTTTAACGTCTCAAACCAAACAGCTTCCATCTCACTTAGCAAATTCTTAGTGACACAGTAGTGTTTTATTTTCCAGGGCTTATTACACCTAACCTAACTACTGGAAGCAGTCAACTGGACTACCTAATCCATCATCTGCTAATGCCAGGAGGCTAAGAACTGATAAATACGATTTATCTCTACATTTCACAGGCACATCAAACCTCCATTATGTTTTTCTAGACACTTGTTTATAGTAGTTCTTGGCTGCGCAGAGACCTAAAGATTTCTCCTTCAGCTTCATGATACTCAAATCGTTCAGCTGTGGTTTCGCGTGTCAGGGTGATTGGCTGAAGTGATGGACTAGCACTGTTTCACGAATATATTTCCCCTGACCTGCACGGTGACTTTCTGTTCTGTACTGTATGTGTACACTGTACACTCACTGAATTTGTACAAGCCAGAGGCCAGCTGACTGTTCACAGGTCACCAACCAGGTCAAAGGTCAACACCCTCATATACTGTCGATTACAATATTTGTGTAGTGTGACATCACCAGGACAGCTGTGGAGATGGGCGCAGCAAGAGTCTCTCTGTTTCTCTCCACATCCCCTGATCAGATTGCATCTGGGCTTCCCGGTTGTTTCTTGTAAACTGCACGCGTTTCTATATAACAGTGTGTCGTTCATATCACCCCTGGCTCTAACAATGAACAGATGCCTTCTTTCCAAGCAGTGGAGGTAGGGCCAAACCAGGCCCCCGGTTTGTGCTGGTCATCTTGCAGTCAAAGTATAGCAAGATGTAAACCATTCCTTTATTGATTATGGATCAAATATCTGAACTGCTAAGCAGAATAAAAACACGAATAGTGCATTACAGTTTATATATATAGCGGCAACATCTGCGGAGTACTTATGTTCACACCATTTTTTAACGTCCTAAATAGAGCTGTCATTTCGGCTGTGTATTTGCTCAGATCAAGGCTTCGCTGATCCCTTTGCCTCTTTCCAGCAGTCAATCCAAGATGATTTGATTTAGCAAAAGGATAATCACTCTATAAAGCTGGATTAGATTGAAAAAGAAAAAAAGCATAGCTTAGCATGCAAAGGGCTTGTGTGTGTTGTAGTCCTTTAGGGAAAGATTTGTAATTCACCGTTTGTCTGTTTTCTGTCAGTGCATCAAGACATACCTCTCTGACTGGCACATTGTCAACTACAAGTATGAAGACTATTCTGGAGACTTTCGGCAACTTCCGAAGTAAGTCGTTTACAGCCACATCACGGCATGACATCTCTATGCTGGGCAAGTAAAAAGCTCTACCAATGCGAAATACATGGATGCCAGACAATTCTCACACACACACACACACACACACACACACACACACACACACAAATACACACAAATACACACACACACACAGACACACACACAGACACACACAGTGTCTTCGTCACTAGTGGTGTACTAGTGACTAGTGACTACTACTATTTTCTCACTATTAATCACAGTCTAAGGAAATACAGGCAATGAAGCTTTGCTACCACAATAGCCTGCTTCCTTTTTACACCACGCTCCAGGGCTCCAACCCATAAGGAAGCCGCCTATTCTTGTCATTAACTCAATGCTCTTCCCATAAGTCTTCACTGCCATTGTGTCAAAGTATCTTTGATGGTGCCAATGACCTTGGCTCTGTTTTAATGCATTTTTGCCGCTGCTATGACTTTTAGGAAGTTGAAACAATGCAATGCAGTTGTCCTGATACAAACTAATGTTTATCTTAAGTATTTTTCCAACGTAGCCTACTGACCTACACACATCTCCCTTGACAGTCTAGCGGTGACATTAGCTACCACTGGAGTAACATTCATCTCTGACTTTTAAGCTTTATTTCTTACTCTCTTTTTGTTTGTTTGATTGTTTGATTGTTCTAATGGAAATAAAAAATACACTGTATTTTAAGATATGTTGTTGTATTTTTATTGTATTTTTACAGCAAAGTGTCCAGACCAGAAAAACTGGCTGTCCATGTTTTTGAGGTGGATGAGGATGTTGACAAAGATGAGGTGAGTTTTTGTGCAGCATACTGTCACCAGTCTCCAGCAGTTCTTAAAGTCCAGTATTTTAGGTAATAAGCAAACCTATCATCTCTTAAACATAATTATATATATATTATATCTGATTTAGGCATCAGTTATTTTTACAGATGTTCAAGTTCTCACATGGATCTATATTTATCTTAAGTTCTGGGTTGGCTTGTTTCTTTCTCTCATAACAAAGTGTTGCTTGTTGATATCGCACACACAAGGACAGGTCACAAAATAGAAATATTTGAAAGTAGGAGGTTTGGATGGACATCTAAGAATGAATGACAATACCCAACTCTTTATTATATGTATGACATACAGGACATTATAAGTCTCAACAACTTGATGCCAAAGCATCAAGATGCCAACTGCGATGATTCTTCCATGTTACGTCAAACTGTGACCCCAATAGGCCATAATGCATTCCTAAACAATTTGCTGTCACATAAAAGGCCTTGCACTTAATGTTCAGAGGAAACATGATAATGGAAAAAATACCTCTTGCTATAATTACGTGTGTTATCCAGTGGGACTGTGATTGATGAAAAGTGTGTTCTCTGGATTGTGGGGTCATGCCAGTTCTTTATGGGCCGCAGTCTGTCCTTCTCAAACTTAGTCATCCTCACATCTGAGCTAATGAAAGATCCTGCTAAAATCACCTCTTCCTCTCTCTCTCTGGCTTTCCTGGTTTCTGTCACTCTACAGCCGTCCGTTTGATAAACAGTCCCACCAGGGAGTTTGCTTCAACCTTGTTTGTACAGATATTATATAAAAGTAGTGGAACTCCCCAAATTCTTAGAATGAATCTTTTTACATAACCTTGAGAAGTTTAAACAATAGCAAATAGGCACTAGATTGTGTGTTTTGGGTGTCATGTAAGATGTGGTTTGACTTCACTCTGTCTGGCTGTTAGTAAAGTAAGTTACTCGGCAGTCTGCTTTTGCTGTATCCTCAAAATCATTTTGGGTATCCAATTGGAGCTCAGAGGGAATGAACCCAGAGATTTGTCTGGGTCTCTGATGTAAGTTGTCTAGACGGTGATGAGAAGAAGCAGCTTCTGAACCTTTCCAGACGCCGTTCCGCAGGCTGCTAAGATGTACTGGAAATATTCTAAATGCTGCCAACACCTTTTAAAGCCTTGTTACTTGACTAATGGAAAGATATTATACTGGACAATGGCGTCTTGAATAGCCATTTACCGTTGGCAGTATGCAGTGGTGTCTGGGCTATAGTCCTTTGGAGGTGGGAAGCAAAACCACTTTTGACTCTCCTGAAGCTGGTTTAAACCAGGGCCAGACTTCAGACCTCTACCTTGGCTACATTCTTTATTGGTTTATTTACATGGATCATTACATGGACAGATCAGAGATGGTAGCCATGCGTTTGTTCACGTGATCTCTGAATCAGATGATCTCATGCTGCTGAACCTGAGAATTCAGTGGCCGTAGAATATTGGGTTGGATACTGCAGTGTAGATGGAGATGTTTATTTGAACTCATATTCATACATTGCTTAATGTTGTCCTGGCTCTTCATTTAGAGTTACAAGGAGCCAAACAATACTGGTCTTTAAGTGATCCCACTCTATATATGGCATGCAGTAATGTTTTTGAATCATAGTGTACTTGCTGAATCCGTGTGTTTGTCTGCTGCAGGACACAGCCTCTCTAGGTTCCCAGAAAGGTGGGATCACCAAGCATGGATGGCTGCACAAAGGCAACATGAACACTGCCATCAGTGTCACCATGAGGGTAAGAGTTTATTTTTACTGTCCTCTGACTGGCAGTTCACTCGGTTATGCACCTAAAGCAATAGCTACAAGGTCGGAACCTGACAGGAAACTCTATTTGCATTAGTGAATCAAATCTCAACATCAACATCTTGCTAGCTAGCTTATCTTTGTAGCTAACCAAATGTTAGTCTAGCTTTTCTCCAACCAGCGATGTTCTAGCTTTAAGAATGTGGACTTATCTCTGTTTTCCTCTCACTTTTTCAGTCTTTCAAGAGAAGGTATTTTCACCTAACCCAGCTTGGAGATGGATCCTACAATCTAAACTTCTACAAGGATGAGAAGATCTCTAAAGAACCCAAAGGAACAATATTCCTGGATTCCTGTATGGGTGTGGTTCAGGTACAGTAAAGCCTTAAAAATCCCCCAGTGACCTCTGGCGAAACAACAGTGATAGTTGATAGATAATATAAACCAGAAAAATTGGTGTATAAAGATCAGTGTAAAAAATGAAATGGTAAAAGTCTTTGTATCACCCTAAAACGCATTTAGAATAGCTTCAACGTAAGTTACACTTGCAGCAGAGGACTGCTGCATAAATATGTCTCCTATATCTAAGAGACACTCATTCACTGACCTGAAACCTGAGCCATCCCATCCACTCTCCTGCCATGGTAAATCTCTACTGCTGACCATCCGCTGCTGAAGCAAGGTGGTTGTGGATGTCACTCCGCCGTGCACTTTGCATCAGCCTCACAATCAATACCATATGCTAGCAGCTGTGTGCGTGTGCCCGGGACAGACAGGATACATCGTTATCTGTCTGTCATCCGAACAGACTAAGAAGCCCTGACCAAGCATTCAGTTCACAGGAATCCAATATTTCAAATGGAAACTGGAATGAGGAGGGGAAGCTTTATTGGACCAAAGAAGTCCCCAGAGGTTGTTGGAAGGTCTCAGTGAGGCCTGTTAGGTTGTCCCCTCCCTTCCCAGAGGTCTCCAGCCACAACCCTCCCCCTATTATAATTCCCAGTAGGGGAGGTGTAAAATACACCTCCTGAACCAGTCCAGTTTAACAGAAGATGTAAACTTCACTCCACTTAATAGGAAAAAAAAAGAGAAATTAACATTCCAGTTTTAGCATCCCATGCAGAAAATACGTTTTTATCAGTGTTTGTCCGGACATAGTAGAGATTACTTTAATCTGTTATTTTGCAGTACCAATACGACTTCTGAGACAATTCTGCATTATAACACAATGGTCTCTGTTTCTTGCTCTTGAGGTTAGATAGAATCAGAATCAGAATCAGAAAAAGCTTATTGCCAAGCACGTTTTCTACGCATACAAGGAATTTGTCTTGGTGTTGTTGGTGCATGTCAAACACCCTCCAAATACAAGAAAGGCA
>JAOEHI010039594.1:0-22255 GCA_025447815.1 Percopsis transmontana
CCCCCCCCCCCCCCCCCCCCCCCCCCCCCCCCCCCCCCCCCCCCCCCCCCCCCCCCCCCCCCCCCCCCCCCTCCTCTTCCTGTAAATTATAGAGATGGGAGAATCACCCCTGATCCACCCCACCAAAAACATGATACAAATTTTTAGTAAAATTAAATACAACTACAATAAATGAAATCTATAAAATCACATCCCTGTTTAGATTTCTGCTTCAAAGACGCCTACAGGTCAGCTCTTGCCTCGCTGACAGAGCATCCCAGAAGCTGGAGGCAGTAGAATGTCATCTAACAGTGTGGGACTGGAGAACAGTATCAGATCAACACGCACACATACACACACAGAACATAGGTCATAGGTCACTTGAAACAAGGGCTATTACTCTGTGTGACAGGTAAGGGCCATTCTGAAGGAACTCATGATCAAATGAATGTGTATTTGCAGATAAACATGTGCTACGCTGGTTCATGATGTATGTGGTCGTCAGTGTGTATGACTGAGTTTCAGCCAGTCAGGATACATTATGTGAGAACTACAAAACTTTGCTCTATGTAGGAGTAGGAACAAATGTACTCTAATACCCACTATTCCTTTGCAGCAGCTTGGTCAGACAGACAGGCAGACAGCCATAATGCCATGTGATAATGTTCAAATGCCCAGGGAGCTTCCTTCCCTTCAATGAGATGCTGCCAACAATCTTGACACTTTTTTTTTTTTTTTTTTTTTTTAAACAAAATAAAACATTGGGACGAATGAAAGCAGCACTTCAAGACAACCATGGCAACGTCCTGTTTGAGTGGTGCAGAAAGACTGCACTGCTCACAGTGCATGCATCTCAACTAAATAAAATTGACTGTTTGAGCCTTTCTGACTAGACTAGCGAGAGAGAGACTTTACATACAACTCTCCCTGACACAGGAAATAAACTTTCTGGATGCACAAAAGGGAAAGAAATATAGATGTTACTAGTGGAGGCGCAGAGAGAGAGAAAGTTAGGGGGAAGGAAATGTCCACGACCAAGTTTGTGGTTTCTAGTTTCAGTCACAGGTCTCCGCTGTGTTCTCCTCGCCTCTATCCTCCTCCTCATCTGTTCCTTTCACCTCTGTCAAGTCGTTCTTGCCTTCTGCATTGGCCAAGTCTAATGCTCCTCTGCCATCCTCCTGCTGCTCTTCTTCCCTGGCGGGGTTGGCGGCGGCTGCATCCCTACCAAGGGCTCCCGCCATGGCGTTCTGAAGCTCGGCCAGGCTGGAGGTGGTGGCGGAGAAGCCGGGCAGACTGAGCCCCCCCAACCCGGGGGGCAGGAACATAGAGGGGTAGAAGAGGCCGGGAGCCATGGTGGACAGCAGGAAGGGGTTGAAGGCCAGTGAGTTGGCTGAAATGCCCGCTGCTGCCAGCAACGCAGCTGTGTCACCGTTTACCGACAGGTCGGTGGACGAATCGGCTGCCGCAGGGGCCTGGAAGGCAGGGCTTATGTCGTCAGCACTCTTCTCCTTCTCTGCATCTCTTGCACCTTCCTTCTCAGTCATCTTCTTGGCCTTGTCCACTCCTCCCTCCTTGCAGTTTTCATCCTCCTCCTCGCTCCTTCTCTTGGCAGATGACTCTGCACCCTCTCCTCCCTCAGTTTCGCTTGTTCCATTTCCCTTCCTCTGCGAGGACCCTGTTGTCGCAGTGTTGGCAGCCGTGGCCAAATTGCCACCGAATAGGCCTCCAAGGCCAAACATGCTGGGGAGGGCGGCAGCCATGTTAGGCAGCCCACCCATGCCAGGAAGCATGAGGGGCAGCATGGAGGCTGCAGCGGCATTGGCGGCTGCCTGCTTGGGGTCGTTGGAAGGAGGGAAGGCCATGAGGCCAGCAGCCAGCTGAAGGGACTGCAGGCTTTGCAGGGAAGACAGGTCCACACTTCCAAACAGGCTACTGAGTAGCAATGGGTTCAGGCCTCCTGGAAAACATATAGTCAGCTTTCCGTACCAATTCAAAAAAAAGGGTGTTCATGATAAGGAGCATCAGGATAACAACTGGGGGGGGGGGGGTGAGGGGATGGGTCCAAGATAAAAGGGGTAGTGATTGTCAAACTGGGGCTAGTGACTTCCTAAAAAGTTGCAAGGTGCTTTTGGGGGACGCGGGAAAACAAAAGTTTAAAAATCTAGTTTTATTGTCTTGACACAGTTGTATAATATTGCACTTTTGAAAACCAGTTCATGTGTAGTGGAAGCAGGTGTGATGTTAAGCAGCTTGTTAATAGTGGTAGTTGTATACCTGCAGTGGAGGAGGCTGTGGACAATGAAGACTGAGTGGCAGCTGCCGCTGCTTGCGCTGCAGCAGTCGCTTTCGCAATCTCAGACTTGGGCCGTCGCCCACGGCGACGGACCCCCTCTTCTCTGATGACGGGGCCTGTCAGCAAGCGGTCAAACATGGCCTCTGGCAGGAAACCCTGTGGAGGGGAGACAAGAGGAGGAGGGTGTTTGCATTAGCACCCCCTGGCTTATCTGTGGCAAGCCTGAATTTTTTTCCTGGACTTTTATTCCCTGGAAGTCAGTTATAGGGAAAAGATGGAATCAAGAATTTTGTGTCACATAAAAAATACCCCAAACATTTTGAAAAAGATTTTTCAACAGGCTACTCACCGACTGCTTGACAATGTCTGTCCAGTCAGGAGCAATAGCAAAATCTGGGTTTTCCAGTAGCCATCTGGGGAGCTCCTTCATTGGTGGAGCCATAGCCCCGCCCATCTGAAAAACAGGTTATGGGTGAGTAGAACAAAAAGTCAAAATATTTTGGTGGGGTGTGGGGGTCATTCATCTCCCTCATGAAGGAGGTCACAACAATGAAGAGCAACAAGTAAACATCTTTTATCTAATAGAATAAAAACAAACTATGAACATGAATAAATGTACAATAAATAATTTTAAAAATAATTAGGTAAATTAAAAAAATATTTTTTAAAAGTGATGTGTGTACAACAGTGGAGTAGTGTTGCACGGTAAACCGGTACTGATCCAACCCTCCAACCCTAAAGTGTAAAGAGCGACAGCTGAATATTAGTAATATTATATTATATTACCCCTTTTAATGAAACATTAGTATCGTTTCAGTATCGTGATACTTTACTTGGTATCGGTACAGAAATCTAAATTTTTGTATCGGAACAACACTACAGTGGAGGTACATGCAGTACATGTGACGTCAAAAAGCTGTCTCTCTGCTTACTACCTTGCGTCCATTGCGTCTGTTGACCACGGGAACTCTCTCATCTCCGGTAAGAGTGTTGATGTCAATCTTGTTTGGGTTCCGACAGCGGTGTCTCTTCTGCTTGGGCTTGTTAAACTGCGACAACAGCAACTCCTCACTCTTCTACAGGGGGCAGATAAAGTGGTTTATCAGAACTCTTGAGATGCACTACTAATCATTGAAGGTGAGAATAATATAAAGAAAAGAGAAGAGTCATACTGGTGTGAAAGCAGCCATATCCATAGTGTAGGTTGGATTCTGTCTTAGCCAGTCACTCAGCTGCTTGTTAGAAGGTTCCCCCTCCTCCAGTCCAGAGACAGAAGGCATGGTCTGGGGGCTCTGACCAGACACAGTCGGTGGTCTGTGGGCTACGTCCTCAACTTCCTCCATGCCTGGCACTTGGGTCCCTTCAGAATCATCCTGAACAAGGGGAGAAGAGATGGTCTTAAAGCTTTGCAATGACCAAGGCTACATCTACCCCAAACCAACACTTTCATCTCTGAGCACTTGTCCTCACCCCCTCTGCTCTCTTCTTTCCCATAAAAAGCAGCTCCAGTCCCTCCACATTTTTCCTGCGCCCACGTCTCCTGCGCATGATGGGCAGGTCAGCGTCCAATGAGCCGTTAGGTCTGTGGCCTGAGGGAGGGGCCTGTTGGAGCAGTTCCATCTGGGCCTTTAGTGACTGGTTGGTCCCCAGGGCTCCGGAGAAGCCCGCCAATGAGGAAGAGGCCTTGTGGTGACGGTGCAAGCCCTGAAATAGCAGCCAATTAGATTAGAACTGGATGGTGAAGCAAGAATTCAAATCGTTTATTAGGGGGGGGGGGGGGGGATCAGCACATCTGATATGTGCTACCTTGGTGAGGTCTATAGCCTGGTTCTGGCTGTCAACAGCTGTAGCGTGGCTTTCTCGAAGCTGAGCCACCATCTCCATTAAGTTGCGTCGCTTGGCCGCCCTCTCTGCCTCAATCTCCACCTTCCTCCTACGGCGCCTCCTCTGTCGGGGAACTGTCAGACTCGGCACTTCTTCCTATGGGGGAAGAGTGGTACGCATGAGTCCTCAGAGTTGAGTCAAATACAAATTGAAAAATGTTTGCCTCTAGAAGGCTAAAGGCTAGCATCCACCTGTCGTAAAAGCTGACAACACGGCACAAGACAAAGACTTGCCACGGGGGGTGTCTCAACTAGCGCAACTACTAAACTGTACAGACCACGACTCATTTGCATGTTTAAGGGCATGCATGTATACTGTTGAAAACTGGACAATTCAACTAAACTGAATTAAATGTTCAATTAACTAAAAATAAACCTAGGCAACAATTAAAGGAAACTATAATTAAGACAAGCTATTGCCTAATGCTATTATTTTGTAGTTGCAGCGGTGGTTCATTTATAAAAATAAAAAAAAAGTACCATTACAACTAACTAGAACACTCTGCTTTCTGAGCACAACTTACACACAGCTATTCTGGTGTCCATTAACCCATGCCTCTAGCGCCACCAAATGGTCATCTAAGAGTAGGTTAACCAATTCATGTTTAAAACTTTGTGAGTGCACTGTTTAGGTATGTTTCTTGAAGTTGTGTGCATGTATATGTCCAGCTAATCCTGCTAGCATCATGGCTAATCACGCTAGCATCAATGCTAATCACAATTAGCACCCTTAATACTTTTAATTGCCCAATAGTATTTGTTATTATGCTAGATGTGCATCATAAATTGTGATCAAGTGCAATTGTTGTACATATATCAATTTAATCTGTTTATATTCCCAGATATTGCAGTATGTAATTACTTTATTTCATATTTATTTCAGCCTTCCTCATTATGCTCTGTAGTTATGGTATTTAACCATTTGTGTGTTAGACAAATTATAAACTAGTAGCTAATTTCTATGTTTATTCTTTTTTAGAACCACAAACTACAGACTACACAAACAAATTCACAAACTATTCAACAGTGATAACCTGGTTATCCATACCAGGGACAGACTTAGTGATCTGGGGGCCCCAAGCGAACACAGGCATGGAGGCCCCCCTCAACAACTATTCTTCCCTATAAAAGCTGGTACATAAAAGTTCTAAATCAAATACAACACTTATACACATTAAAATCAATAGGAGAACAACCTATCAGACAGATATGTCACTAGAGATTCATGGATTGGGGGGCTAAGCCTCTACTAGGGGGTCTGAGCATGCTCCCCAGGATTTCTTTTTTTAAACCCCCAAAACATCTTTTCATTATGCATTTTTAGTATCTATCAAAATATATATAAACATACCTGTCTCATAGATCGTCTTAGAGACCAATCTAATATGACTTAATTAAATTCTCTACAAATAAATTAAAGTAAACTCTTTCCCCATTTATCCAACACAAAAGGCACAAAAATAGCTGTACTGTGTTTATTTCCACCTTTTGTTACTTGTTGCTTGTTTACAATTAGGTAATTTAGCAGACGCTTTTATCCAAAGCGACTTACAATGTTATTACATGGAGAAGAATTAACCCAATTCAGACAATAATTCAGACACATGGAACATCTCAAGGATTATCATCCACAATGGGGCAAAACAATTAACAGTCACTAGCGCGTGTATTAGTATCTACAGCAGCAGTCTTCCCCCAGGTCCTAGGCCTATTTTAGGGGGCTAAAGTCCCCAATTTAAGCACTACTTACTCAAGAACGTAAACAAATATTTGGATCAAACTTGGTCAGCATTAGGCCACATAGGTCCCAAACATCCAGGCCAACCAGGCCTCTAAGACATATCAGGGCTATAAAGCCAATGGGGACGCAATACTAGAAAAACTTAAAAACACTTAAAAGGCCTATGTGACCAATAAGGCTTACAAGGCCTAAAGGACTAACCAGATATATACCACCTGTCAGACACATAACATATATTCTCTTATTGCATCCTTACTGCTTGGACCCCTTGATTGCTGCTTGCAGTTATATTTAGGAGTCCAAGCGGCGAAGCTGCAGAAACCCTATCGTAATTTTTTAACGTTTTTAAATTATTATTATGGGTCCATTTTGATTTGGTTAAATCCGGACAAGCAAACAACAAATCTTTAATATGGCCTTCTCTCCTATACTGTGACGAAACACAGCTTTAATTATTATTATTATTATTAAGGGTCCAAGCAGCGAAGCTGCGGGAACCCTATTGTATGTGTTAGTTTTAAATGTATTTATTTTTTCTTCCGCCGGCGTACTTTTTAAAAAACTTGGCAGGCTGATAGAGGGCTAACCCAAACTTGTTGCGATTTTTAAATTTGAAAAGCTTTGCCATTTTTAAGTCCGTCTGACTAGATTTTTCATCATTTAGAATTTTCTGAAAACGCTTTATGTTTTCACAGGCCACAAATAAATTTTTCTTCCAAAATTTGAAATTATAATAAAGGCTTCATAATATAAAAAGGTTACAACACAGGATGGCAAACTTACAGGCATATGGGGGCCAAGATTTAGCCGAGCAACTTGCAATTAAACTAGAGTACAAGCTTGGACTTCACATGACAATATTCACGGCAGAGCGGGTCGCTGGTTGATCCCAACTTCCTCCTGGCTAAGTGTTGAGGTGTCCCTGAGCAAGATGCCTAACTGCTCCCGATGTGTTGGATGGCGCCCTGCATGTGTGACACCACCATCGGTGTGTGAATATGTGTGTGAATGGATGTGAGGCAATGTAAAGCGCGTGTGGTTAAAGGCACTATCTAAATCCAGTCTATTTACCATTTACCAAAGAAAGCCGCCATTCTTCGCACCCAGCCGAGCAGGCGGCTGACACAGGCTACCTTGCTGTGCTGCAAACTTGATGGTGTGCGGTCCAAGGCCGCTTTCACTGACTGCAATATCCATATTACACGCATTGTCTGTCACGTCGTCGTTTTGTTTAGAATTTAACCGACACAAATCAAAACGAAATATTGTCCCATCCCTAGTTCTTTGTAATGTTAATACATAAAAGTTCTACTACTTTGAATAAAAACATATGCTCAGTGAATGCAATTGGTGAAACGATGACAATTTTCCAGTCTGTGATTGACGTTTAATTTTAGTTGTCGGAAACACAGAGACTAAATAAATGGTAAATGAAACGAATCAATAAATGTAATTGTCTTTTTCACCCAATAATCATATGTAAACAAGATGCAACGTGTAACACTCACATGAACTTGCGGTGACAACGTCATATCCTCACTTCCACTGTAGGTGCCATGGGTGGTGGCCATTGACAGCTCTGCAAGGCTCCGCCTCTGAAGTGGGCTCTCGGTCACCAGGGCGACTGCTGTGGGTCCATAGCCTGGCAACAGGTTGCCAGGCAAGTCGAAGAGGTGTCGTCTGTTGACAGGCCACTTCCCTTTCAGGACCACCTCACATACATTATCCATCCTGTTGATCATCACTCGATCCTGGGAGATAGAGAGAAAGATATCGATAGAAACCACAACACAGTTATAATTGCACTGCATGTAGCCGTAATAATCAAATAGGTCCAATTTGCTAATATAAACAAAAAGGAGTGATTTGTAAATTCTATTCACTCTACAATATTGGAAACACTACAACAAAGCATTATTTGATGTTTTACCATGTGAATTAAATTGTTTTGTGAAAATATACACTCCTTTTAAATCTGATGACTGCAAAACGCTCCAAAAAAGTTGGGATAGTGTTTACCACTGGATAACATATTTCCTTTACCTACACTTATGTGTTCGGGCACCGTCTCTGGAAAAGACCACATCTGGATGGCAGCATATGTTGCTCTAAAATGTGTATATCTTCCTGCATTAATGGTGCCCTCACAGATGTGCAAGTTACCCATGCCATCGAAACTAACATACTCCTTTACCATGACCTCATTTCATCTCATCTAAGATGGACAGTGGCACAGTGGAAGTGTGCTTTGTGGTCCGAGAAGTCAACACTGTACATTTTTGGAAAAAACAGCCGTCATGTTCAAGCCATCAAGAGGAAAAGGACCATACAGACTATCAGCATCAGGTCCAAAAGCTAGCCTCTGTCATGGTAAAGGGGTATGTCAGTTTCTATGGCATGGGTAGATTGAACCTCTGCATTTTCCAGTAGGACAATGGAAAAAATGCATTCTGCGTGGATTACAACTGCCTAAGCAGAGTGTGAGGGTGCTAGAGGGTGCAGAGTATGAGGGTGCTTGTAATAATGGAAGAAGGGGGGGAAATTGTACTTGCTAAACTTCAAAAATGGGTGTCTTTAGTGCCTAAACACAAAGTGTAAGTAAAGAAAGTATAATGTTATACAGTGGTAAACACTCCATTGTCTTTTTGGAGCGTGTTGCAGTCATCAGATGGTGCCTTAATTTCACCTTTGGCCAGAATGAGAAGGCATAGGTGCGATCTTGGAGGGCTTGCAGTGCGGAAGGTTCTGGCAGGTCGTCAGGACAGAAGCCATCACGGGTCTCATCGCGAGCTGATGTGCTCAGAGAGGCGATGCTCTCCTCATCAAAGTTCTTCTGCTCTGATGCAGCGCTCACTGTGGAGGTTAAGGGATGTGCGCTATTACTGCAGATTTCTCCAACCAAGTCAGGGGTTCCGGAGTCATTATAGAATCACCACAGAAAAACATCCATTAAAATGTTCTTAACGAAACACTTTGGGACAATTAGGACCGAATGTCATGACGGAATGACACTCATTCCTTCTAACTCTCAGTCTTAGAACTGAGAAGAAAAAATGGGCTAGTGGAAGGAGGCAAGTACACTTTTTTAAATTACACAGTTGTAGGGGGAAATATAATTAACACTTTAAGATGGTCTTGATTTTCGGGAGAAAAAAGTGGAATATAAGAAAAATTGCAATGAAAAAAAAACCAAACATGCTGGCACAAAATAAATGTGCTAGTTGACGTCATACTTGTTAGGAACCTTAAGTTGTATTGTAGCAGTGGTTCTCAGTGTGGGGTAGGACCCTGCCAGGGAGCCACAAGATGCATATTTATTAATTAATCTAGTTTCATCAATCTTAATCACATAATACTATACCCTCACAAAGAAGCAAAGTGCTAGAAACATGCAAGCCTTCCTCCTCCACCTACCCTCTGCCTGAGATGATTTCTCTGACTTGTCATCTTCCTCCATCCTCTCCTCATACTCTTCCTCACGGCTCCTCTCAGTGCTGATGGACTTGGGAGATTTGGAAGTGTCTGGATTCTCCTCTCTTCCTTCCTCATTGAGGGGGACTTTGGGAGAAGAGGCAACATCATCTGCTAGCTGCATGGATGAGTCAGCAGGAGCCATACACTCTTTCTCCTGCTCAAATATCAGGTAATCTTCTCCGCTCGTTACCACTTCCTTATCCTCTTTCTCCTCCTTAGGAGTGGCAGCTACCTCGTGCAACTCATTTCCTTCCTCATTAAGTGTTTCTGTCTTGATTAATGTGGTGTAATTTTCTCCCTTTGCCTCCTCATTCACATTCTTTCCAGGCTGTTCCTCCTCATGCATCTTCACATCCTTGCTTTCCAGCCCTTCCTCTTCTTTTGCCATCGCACTGGCAGAGGCCATGGCTATGGCCAGCTCTGCTGGGGTGAGCAGGGAAGCTAGGGTGCCCTCCGGCACACCTGCCCCAGCTTTGGCACCATCCCCTTGGGTGGGAAAGGTACCACCAACCCCTCTCTGGGCTGTGAAGCGATGGTGGGCCTCAAGGAAGGCCAGCATTGGGTCATTGAGGATGTGGTAATCTGTGCGGCTCACTCCATGCTTGGAAGCACCAAGGAGAAGGTCTTGGTCATGCCGGCCACACTCCCACCACTCTGGAAGATCTTGGGAGGGCTGGCAGAGCTGAAGGCGTTCAGTGAGGAGCGGGTGGGGGAGGACCTGCTCACGAATGCGCCGGAGGAGCTCGATGCGGTAGAGGGTGCGGGAGGCGCGCTCCTCTGTAATGGGGTCAATGATCAGGGTGGGGTCTGGGAGCTCTGCAGAACAGAAAGGATTGACTGATTTTGCAAGCAGTATTGATGTTATCAAGCTATAAAAAAAAAAAAAAAAACTATTTTATTAACACTATCTGATGAGGTAGTCCACCGTGCTTCTCTTACCGGTATCAGTCTTCAACTGCATGCGGCAAACACGTTTACACATGGCTATGAACGAGTAGTAATATTTCTCTAGGCTCTCGTCGGTCTTCTTGTCCAATCGTGCGAAGGCCCTGAACTGCGTCCAATCAAAGCGCTGCTGTTGAGTGTCGAAGACGATGCCGAAGGTAGACACCACGCGATAGAAGTCGGCCTCCTCACGACGGGTCCACCTTAGAGGGGAAGGGGGTGTTGGTTACCAAGTGATAAAACAGGCAATATTTACAAAAAAGGGGGTTCAAATTTTGTAAGATAAAATCACACGGGCTAAACATGCATATCTATGCACATGTATGAGTGACTAGTACCTCTGTCTTCTCTCCTTGAAGAACATGCCTGCATCAGCCATCATGGCTGTGTGTGCTGCCGTTGCTGCCTCTGTCACGAACTGCCCACCTTTGGCCAAATAAGGACTTCCCTTAGCCAAATATGGGTTTCCATCAGCCATGAATACTCCGGCCCCAACCTCCTGGATGTATGTAGCCCCTACTCCCTCGTTAACCATGCCCAGGGAAGGTGGATACTCCCTTCGTCGACGACGGCGGCCATCGGGGCGGCTGAGAGCTTCCTGGCGCATCTGCTCCCGTCGGTTGGAGCGCTGATAAGCTGTGATGAGGCGACGCAGGCGTGCCGTCAGAGCAGATGCTGCTGGCCAATAGAGGCGTTCACCGCTACGACCATCTTCGGCTAGAAGTATCAGCAAGAACACGGGCGGAGGGGTGAAGGGGGTGAGATTTTTGGTGATACTTTTTTGTATTCACAAGGTGAATAATAAATGTTAGTTTTTATGTAGTTGTATTGTCTTTAATGTGGATAGATTGGTCAATGCCATTTATGGTTGTTTACATTTTAATGCAATTCATAGGTATCCTGTGTATTTTTTGGGGTGATGACTGAAAAGGTTTAAAAGGTCCACTGGCCAAGTGAAAGATGTTTGGGAATGAGTTTTGAGCTCCTACTGTTTTACCTTCCTGCTCTCCTTCCAAGAGATCGTACTTTTCGTCCAGGGGAGAGTTGGTGAAGTCGTCCAAGTCGTCTTTAAAAGGCATCCTCAGTGGTTTGTACTCTGGGTCCTCATCCTCTCTGGTGGGTGGGGACAAGTAAAATAACGATTTTATTGACTAAAGAAAAGTGCTATCGTTTTTTCGTTCAAATGTCAAATAAGGGTGGGTAAATATGCAAAAAGCTAGAGTGGGAAAGAAATAGGGTGAGTGGGGTAAAGGAGGGGGTGATCATAATATTTCTATGTACCCATCAACACCATCTGCCATCATGTCGGAGCCTCTCTGCTCAGCGGCGATAGCCTTGGCATCAGGCATGCCCACTTTCTCTAAGAAACACAAGGTGGTGTCCGCCCTCATTGAATTGTACTTCTCGTAGCCTGAAAAAGAGAAAAAGTTAAGATATGACATGATGCATTTTTGGGGGCTAAGATGATTTCAATATTTTGAAATAATCATTGATTATATTTTTAACATTTATTATATAGTTCGTAAATACTAGCAATGCTGTGTGAAATTAGTGAAACAATCGCGCGAGTATTTATTGTATCTGTCAATAGAAACACTTAAACATTGGTACTTTCACAGCAAGATAATTCTGCCAAACACACCTCACAATTCTGCAAGAACTTTCTGAAGGACAACTGAAATGATTGACCTGGCCTTCTCAGTTTACCTGAATTTGAATATGAATTTCTACAGATCAGCTGGTAAAACACGGCAAGTGATTTCTGGCTGAAAATGACTAGGCAGCTTAACAATAAACATTTGGGATTTTGTTATACACAACATGGTACATTGAATCAGTGGCCAACATTGCTTTACATTATCTAGGCATTCTCACCTTACCTTTAGTGAGGCAACAATACGTATTACCAAAGTTACCCCTACCATGATAGGTGGTTTTGGCCATATTGTCCAACCCTATTGCCAAGTAAATCAGTGTTTTGTTAATCATAGAAATTGCACAAGAACAATACACAGTAGCTAGAATGCGCACAAAAGGTACATAGTGTTTGTAGCTCACTCTGAGACAGACACCATGACTTACACACCCCATCCATTAAATGAAGGGACAAAGACAGCAGAAGGCCAAACCCCAGGAGCCAGTGTGACAACCCCCCAGATTATGTGTGTAGATGTGTGCATGTTTAGATTCAGGGGGTGTGCACTCAAGAGGGAGAGAGCGAGAATATGAAATGAAAGGTAGTGTGTGTCCATTGGGTGCATCCAAGCAGAACAAATTAGTGTGCAGATCCCACAGAGCCATCAGGAGTGGAGAGCAGACTAAAGCCCCCACCCTTTTCTCCCTAACCCTACATCACATTTCAATTAAGATGGATGTGGTAATGAATTGCACCCCCCACCCCACCCTCGCTGTATGGCGCCGGTGGGCAAACGCTAATCATCAGGGCCTTTATAGAACATTATTCTTCTACTCCTGTCTGTGTGTTACTCTACATAAGAGGCTGATAATATGTGCGTGCGTATGTTTGACTGCCCTCCCAGCCCATTCTAATTGAATCAAAGGATGGCAATAACGGTGAAATTATACCAATTACCCAAAATTAATATGAATGAAGGTCTCCATGAGCATAACAGAATCATACACAGAAGTAGGCTTGTGGAGAACCAAATCATTTGTATATATAAATATATAGGAACAAAAAAATAGTACATACTTGTACATAATGACGGATCATGGCGGAAAGACAACATGAAAGGCTTCTCTTATTCGGCAATGGAACCAAAAGTAAAGTCGTCCGGATTTCCATAATTAGCATTTACCAACTAATAGGCCTAATGATGCGTTTTCCCCAATGTGAAAGTATCTTCCTCCTCCTGCCTATTGAACATCTTTACAAACGTCCAGCTGTTATTGTTACAGCAAAACTGCGGAAATGTTCTTTAGAAATATAGGCACTGTGATGTGCTTTATGCACAAATCTTTCCACCCCGTTTCGTGTCAGTGGTGCTATCAAAATTTGTGGTAGAATGTTGCTTTAAGCCAAGTTGGTAAATGCTAATTGACATTTTGCTTGGAATAATTATGTAATGTTCTGCCCTAGCATAACAGATAATGCAATTCTTGGCCGGGCCTGCTAATTATGCAGCAATTATGCAGGAATGTGTTAAACAGCGAAAGGAGCGCACAGTAGTGATACAAAGAGGTCTTCAATGGTCTCCACCCTAATAGGAAGGGGACTAAGCAGCTGATTTCTAACCTTATCCAATAGCATTTAGTTTACCATCAAAGTCTGATTGACTGGCATGCAATTATGACAGTTTACATACTTGTAACACCTTTACTAATTTCTGACAGACTTTGTAATACAAATGTTTTTAGAAATGACCCATATTCCTTTACAGGCTGCCTTCCATATTCCCAATATTATTACTATCCCATGTGTTTCTTCCCCCCCTCTGATTGCTCATCAGTTTGAGCAGACTTCAATTTCTTTTGAATAATCCATATTGTTTTAAAAACAGAAAAAGTTTCGGGCTACTTCCATTGAGTATTAGAAGCTTGATGCAGCCTCAGAAGTTACATCATTTGAATATTTTGGTTTCAGAGGAAAATCCTGATACATTGGTTTTGACCTGGCAAAAAAATAATAATTAATGACTCTGAAATCGCCATTAATGATTACAATCTATATAGAATGGATAGAATTGGCAGGGGAGGTGGTGTAGCATTTAGATCTTGTTTTTCTGTCACTATTTTAAATGCAGTTACAATGCAAAAATGCTTTGAATTCATTGCTCTGAAGATAGAATTGGGTTGAAATAATTCAATCACAGTGGTGGGGGTCTATAGGCCCCCCTCAGCTAACACCATCTCTCTTGATAAGCTGGCATGGCAGAGTTGTTTTCTCCATATGTTAACTCTGAACTGGTGATTTTAACCTGGGTTGGTTAACAAATCAGACAAGACCAAACCAAAAAAAAACAACCTAACAGAGTCTACTCTAATGGACTAAATTCTATTGAATGGGTTAGATCAAATATTTGCTTCTGGTGTTTTGATCTTGGAATTTTAATGAACAAGCTTCTTAAAAAAAAAAAAAAAGATCTGCATAATAGTGATATTGCCAAGTCGGCGCTCTCCTGGTTTGAGTCCTATCTGACAGATCGCTCCTATCAAGTCCTCTGGAATGGACACCTGTCCGAACCCTGCCCGCTCACCACTGGGGTTCCGCAAGGATCTGTCCTGGGCCCCTTATTATTCTCACTTTACACTAGATCTCTTGGCTCTCATCTCTTCTCATGGATTCTCCTACCACTGCTGTACCGACAACACCCAACTATCTCTCATTCCCCCCATCTGACACGCAGATCTCCAGAATCTCTAACTGCCTCGCTGACATCAGTGCTTGGATGTCTTTGCATCACCTCAAGCTCAACCTTGAAAAGACGGAGCTAGTCTACCTCCCGGCAAAGAACTGCCCCCCAAATGGACATGTCCATTACCCTTGAGAACACCTCAGTGTCCTCTTGTCCAACCACAAAGAGCCTCGGAGTTGTCTTGGACAGTTAACTGTCCTGTGCAGCCAACATTGCCGTATCGACCCGAACCTGTAGATTTGCCCTCTACATTAGAAGAATAAGGCCTTTCCTCACAAAGCGGCACAGCTCCTAGTCCAAGCCCTAGTAATCTCACGTCTAGACTACTACAACTCTCTACTCACCAGGTTACCGGTCTCTGCTACCAGACCCCTACAACAAATCCAAAATGCAGCAGCCCGTCTTTTATTCAACCAACAAAGTTCTCCCACGTAACCCCCCTCTTCCGAGACCTTCACTGGCTCCCTGTCTCAGCCCGTATCCGATTAAAGACATTAGTGCTGGCCTACAAGGCAGCAAAAGGAACCGCCCCGCTCTACGTCCAAGCAATGGTAAGATTCCAAGCACCAGCCAGAGCACTAAGATCTACCACCTCGGCTGGCAGGCTGGCACCGCTGTCACTACGAGCTGCACACAAGGGTCGCGCAGCCCAGTCCAGACTCTTCTCTGTCTTGGCACCGCAGTGGTGGAATGACCTTCCTGCAGCGGTCAGAACAGCAGAATCACTACATATCTTCCGCAAGAGACATAAGACCCACCTCTTCAAAATCCATCTCGGTACCTCGGCCACTGATCTCTACTTCATAGCACTAATGACACTAACAATTCCTTATTCTATCCTCCTTTCCTCCCTTTAAAAAAAAAAAATACTAGAATACTAAGCACTTTACAGTTAGCAATTATTTACTGTTTGAAGAATGAATAACTTGAAGTGTGAAAGACAACTTTGATTATTGTAATTACTAACCGTTTTGAGGAGTGAATGATAAACCTTTGAGTAATGTTGTGCAAATGCATAAGTGAAGTAACCTTGTTACATGATGCTGCCCTTATTCTAAGAGAATGTTATCTGCTTGCAAATACTGGTGGTTAACCAGTTCAACTGTTGACAAATGTACTAGTTGCAAGTCGCTTTGGATAAAAGCGTCTGCCAAATGCTGTAAATGTAAAATGATATTCATGACACATGAAATATTAGAGGTAGAACTGGCATTGGACCATTTCACAAATTCCTTCCTCTTTGTTGTTAATAAACATGCCCCATTCAATACGTTTAGAGTAAAAGATAGATACAGTCTGTGGTTTACATCTGAACTTATGTATTTATATTTATTTATTTTTTTAAATCAAAAGAACAAAGAATGGGGAATGTCCAATCCAAAGTTTTTGCGGATGATTAAAGATGTGCACAAGGCTCTATATTGGGTTTGTTTTCTATTTACATTAATGACATAACCGCATCCTTAACTAGCTGTCAAGTCCACCTTTATGCGGATGATACTATTGTGTATTGTCTTGCAGACTCTTCTGAATCAGCTGTTACGAAATTGCACATTTCCTTTAAAGCTCTGCAAGGTGTGCTTACAGATCTAAAATTTGTTTTGAATTTACATAAAAGTTTATGTTGTTTGCTAGAACCAGTAATCAAGACATCAGTAGCCTACATATCTCCACTGTAGATTGATTCAGTATTGAGAGTTATAGAATATAAATATCTTGGTATCTGGCTAGATGAAAAGCTTACATTTAAATATCAGACAATCTTGTGACTAAACTACGGCAGAACATCAGTTTACTGTATAGAAACTGAGCCAGCTTCCCTCGGTTTTGCAGAAAAAGATTATTGAAGCAGTATTCCTTTCAGTTTTAGATTATGGCGATTTATAGACATGCACCTTCTTCTATCCTCAACCCTCCGTTGTATTACTGGTGATGCTTATGGTACCCATCGTTGCACCCTTCTGGCAAGTGCTTAATTAGAATTAGGTCATTTAGCAGACGCTTTTATCCAAAGTGACTTACAATGACATGCTATTACATGGACCAGATAGGGGTTAGGCATCTTGCTCAACCCACAATCCTCAGGCTGGGAGTCCAACACCTAGAACACTTGACTATCCTGCCCTAATGCTTAATATTCTAAGAGCTGAACAGTAGAAAGGAAAGGAGAGAGGATAAAGGATTGCTATATATGACTTCTGTTAGTGGGATTAGTGCTATGAGGTAGAGGTATTTATTAATTTACAAAGCCCTTACTGACAAATTACCATCTTATCTCTTTTGGACAGATCAGTTGGGACTTATCAAACTCTGTCACTACACTACTGTCACTACATGTTGTATGGAGGGCTAAGGTGGTTGAAGGTGAAAACGTGTTGTATACACTACTGTCACTACATGTTGTAGGGAGGGCTAAGGTGGTTGAAGGAGAAAACGTGTTGTATACATGCTCCAAAAGCTGTTATCCTATTGAAAATACTCTATTCTGAATATTTTATTCAGAATAGAATAAAATAAATATTTATTTTTCAGGTCTGAAAAAAGTGAAATAGTCTGCATGCAACGGCAGCCTGTGCAGCCTGTGTGAGTCTTACCGTGTTTGAAAACACCGATGAGCAGGGATTTGTCTGCGTCACAGTCCCACCAATCAGCTGGGACCTCAGCATGGAAGGGCTGGGGAATCCAGATATCCAACTCACTACACACACAAAAAAAAAAAGATGAAAATAGCAATGGACTCCTTTGCAGAACCAATATTAGATAGATTACATGATTTCATTTGATCTGCTTGAACCTTATGTCTGGCAACTGCAGGGGGAAAATACAGACAGACACAAGGGGGGAGGGGTCTGTGTGTCTATGTGAAATGCACATGACTAGGTGAAATGTTAGTGTGAGTGGAAAGATGCAATAAGGCATGCAAGGACTTAAGGACACAGGAAATAAAGAGATGACCCAAAAGTAATGGAGGAACAGAGAAACAAAGAGCGAGTGAACCTGTATGAGCAAGATAGTTCTTTGTAGCAGATTGTCCAAACCTTTTTGCATAATTTAAATTCTTTACCCATTGAGAAATCATCAAGAATGATTAATTGATGAATGAAAAGTCATTTATGAGAAAAGAATGCTTATTTATTATAGAGGGCCTTGACCAATGTCAAGGCAGAAGCCCACCAACCTGGAGTCTGCACCTTCCAGTATGCGCTCAGCCTGGTCCCCTATGACTTCTTGTCTCAGGTAGTACAACATCCTCACCCTTAACAGCACCCTGAAACAGACACAGATGTTGATATTCCATCAATAGCGAGCCAACATAGATGCAAAGCAGGAGGGGCAGGATAGTCTAGTGGTGTAGGTGTCTGACTCCCAGCCAGAAAGTTGTGGGTTCGAGCCCCAGAGTTGGCCTACCTGTAAGCAAGATGCCTACCTTCATGTAATAGCAGCATGTAATTGTAAGTCGCTTTGGATAAAAGCGTCTACTAAATGACCTAATTGTAATATTGCAATTGTAGAAAGAGAAATACAGACAGAACCCAACCATAAGCAAATAATTATCCAATATAGTAGTTATCAAAGTGGGGGTTGCAAGATGAATAAAGGGATGGGGCTCAAGATTAAAAATGCTCAGTGATCGTGGCCGTTGCTCAAAATGACTGCTCTACGTTATTACGTTATAATACTATAACCTGTTGAGTTAATCCAACCTCTACAATAAACTATTTGGTGGAAGAGCGAAGGAAATGGGCAGAGGGAGCGTTAGAAGAAAAGATAAACTTGGAAATTATGCGCAAATGAGAAGATATGCGTGTGCGCGTGTGTATTTCCTTGCACTTCAGAAGTAGCCTGTGTGCGTGTTGGCAACCTGTGTGTGCCCATCCATCATGTGCCAGGCCTGATTAGCCACACAGCTCTACTCGCCAGTCTAGCAGATGGCACCACATAATCACCCCCAAGAGTGTGTGCCCGTGCGTGCGAAAGTGAGCAAAAGCACATGAAAGTGTGTGTGTCTGAAATAGAGTGCGTGTGTGTATATGCATGCGTCTGTGTCTAGAGAGTCGTCTGCCACCCACTTCCAACAGGTCTGCCTGCCTAGCACCTGGCCTGGCACATAACAAGGGAGACAGTGGATGATGTGTGTGGCAGCAGAGAAAGAGGGAGATTGCTATGGTGGGATCTGTATCCTAAAGTTCAATAAGAGAGAACATGAAAATATACTATCAATAGCATGTTTTTAACCCTAGTAATTAATAAACCCTAGATTTTCATAAAACATGTTCCTTACAGACCAAAATACAAAAACAAATTTTGCAGCTGCATAGAGAGCAGGTCTCTAACCGCAATCACAAATAAAATCCAATAAATCAGAATTATTTTATTTCTAGTTTGTAGGGATGTCCCGATCCGATAAACATTGTATCGGAACAGATCAAGGAATTTCTTAACTGATCTGGATCGGCAACCATGGCCCAATACAGATCCTGATCTATTTCTGTGTTTGTCCAATTTATGTCAGTTGCGCAGATTGTAGCGTTCCGTCACAAGCTACAGTAGCAGTAGTTGCATCCGGTCTTAATGGGTTAAAGATTAGGGTAGCTAGTGAATGAATGAACGTATTCTAGTTAAGTGACAGGCTAATGTATACAACACCGCACCAGACATGGTACCTGACAGCAGCACTAATTTAATACCGTACACAACAGACCCGTTTAACATAAAAAAACCTGACCCAACTATGTATTAAAATAACCCAATTACATCAGGTACAAACACTTGGACAAGGCTTTTGCAAATAGCCTGCATTTGTCTATTGTTAGTTAGCCTATTGTTGGTTGGCATGAGCGCGACTAATAAATGTAAATGTAATTTTTGGGACTGAATTATATTTTAAATATATATATATATATAAGTAATGATACTGAAAAAGGCATAATCTAAGTAACCAAGATGCCATGATGTTTGCTTGCAATAACTGGTATTTAACCGGTTCAACTGTTGACAAATTTCCTGATTGTTAAGTCGCTTTGGATAAAAGTGTTTGCTAAATACTGTAAATGTAAATAATGTAACTGCATTTTCTTTTCATTCTAAAGTTAAGTGTTCCCAAACCATTTAAACTTTCTGCGGTTTTTAATAGGACCCTCATCCACGATGGCTTCTTTTATTTCCGCCATGTCCATTACTGGAGAAGATTTCTTAAAATCGATGCATTTTTAAAATTTTGATACTCGATTTATTGTGACAGCCCAAATAAACTATGATAGATATTGTTGTTTTTCCTGTATTTGTTCATTTATATTGGGTTTAATGCGTTAACTCAGTAGGTGCATTGTATGCATGATGTATGTGCAGTGCGTCCTACTTGTTACAGTGGTGTTTCAGGTGTCTCTTGTAGCTGTCCTCCTGCAGGATGTGGTCTGGGTTACAGCTGGCCAGCCAATCGGCTCGTGGGGATTGCGGTTGTGGAGCCGGGGGCTTTCCCTTCTTTCCTTTCCTGCCACGAGGGACTGGTGTAGAAAGACCTGGAGCCAGTAAGTAAGAGACACACACCAAAGGAAAGGTAAAAATACCTCCTTTTACATGCAATCATTCAATATTTGTCCAGATTCATTACCAGTGCCTGCACTTATAAGGTCTTAAACGTGAGTACTTGTCAGTATGAGGCACCAATTAATCCTAAACAATAACTTTGTACGTTACCAGAATGGTTGGACAGTGTCTTGGTGCTGCCATCCTCTGTGGGAGCAATCAGGTCCCAGATGAAAGCTTTGATATTCTCGTCGCCACGGTAATGCAGCAGACAGTAGGCCAATAGGGCACGGCAGATGGTTTCCACGTCAACCTCCCGTAAGGGACGTTTGAAACGCCCGTGGGACAAAATGTCACACCAACGGCCCCAACTAAAAATACATACAGATTGGAAGATGAATTACAATCTACTGACATTGAATATAAATGTATCGGTCATGCGGTCTCATATTCCGGCAGAAAGTCTATTACAACTACTTTTTTGATAAGAGGTAGTGTTAAATTCTGGCCACTGGGAGGCCACTTGCCGATACCGATCAGAGCCCGATCTACACTGGTCAAAGAAAATGAAGGGTCTCGATAAATTAAATATATTAAAGATCTAAATCTTTACTGTTACAATGTGTACTTCGTTGATGTAAAAATTACGTAACAACGTTCAATGGAAACCAAAATCACAAACCGATTAAGGGCTGGATTCAAACTCACACCGAAAATCCAAGTAAACAATCTCCTTCCAGACCTGGATCAGATGCACAGATACATAACATCTCAGAGGTTCTCAATTGGATTGAGGTCTGGGAACGTGAGGGCCAGTCAATGGCATCAATTCCTTCGACATCCAGGAACCGCCTACACACTCTGGCCACATGAGGCCGGGCATTGTCCTGAGCTAGCAGAAATTCAGGGCCCACTGCACCAGCCTGCACCAAACTGTTTTTGTAACAATTAATCTAGCGATTACTTTTTTGATTAGTTGACTAATCTAACGATTAATTTCTCAATTAATAAAACATTTGAATACGATTTGAACATATTAGGCTTTAACAAATTGACTAAAAAGTAAACACTTTCACCATGAGAATGTCATCATTTCATTGCAACAGGTGTATATAAAATTGAAATATAGGCTACTGTCCATTGATCTCTGTGCCACTAATACAGACTTTTGTAACCTGCAACTGCCAAAATAGGTACTTTCAGGTAATTTTAAGAGGGCGCATTGATTTTCCTTTTGTACACAACGCTGTAATTCAGATCATAAGGAAGCCAGTGGGTAATGCGTAATGCAACAGTGTTCTTTGTCATGCTTTATAATAATAATACATTTTATTTTTTGGGACACCTTTTTAAACATTAAAGGACAAACCTACAATGCAAATACATAGATTTAAGAGAGTTGGCCAAGATAAAGCCAACTGATAAACATTTTAGTAGTAAACATTTTATCTGAGAAATAAATACAAAATAAACTTTATTTTAATAAAATAAAAGTGGTGAAAGTGGAAAAAAGGGTCAAACGTCATAGGCAACCTTGAAGAGGTGGGTTTTGAGGAGCTTAGCAAACAAGGTGACCATGGTGGCATGTCGAACGTGTAATGGAAGTGTGTTCCAGAGTCTGGGGGCAGAGCAGCTGAAGGCCCGAGCCCCCATGGTGGAGAGACGAGAAGTCCTGTGGAAGAGCGAAGAGATCGGGAGGGAGTATATGGCAGGAGAAGGTCAGAGAGGTAGGAGGGGGCCAGATTGTGGAGGGCCTTGTATGTAATGAGGAGAATCTTGAAGTTTATACGAAACTCTGAATAGGAATACTCCTAATAGGAGTGATACTTTGTGTTGGTGAGGATTCTGGCAGCAGAGTTCTGTACTAATTGGAGTCTATTGATCAGTTTTGTTTGGATGCCAGAGAGAAGAGAGTTTCAGTAATCTAGGCGTGAAGTGACAAAGGCGTGGATGAGGGTTTAGGTGCTTGAGTATGAGAGTGAGGGACGGAGTCTAGATATGTTGCGGAGGTGGAAGAAGGATGCCCGGGTAATGGTTT